>JAQHUG010000233.1:3214872-3225860 GCA_028555095.1 Dicrostonyx torquatus | reverse complement strand
CTTTGTCTGATGTGGGGTTAGTGAAGATCTTCTCCCATTCAGTAGGATGCCTTTTTGTCTTAATGACTGTGTCCTTTGCTTTACAGAAGCTTCTATAAGATCAATTCTTTTCAAAAGGAAGATTGAATTTTTTCATAGACATTTCCGTTATCTCTGTAGCTTTGCATTCCATTATTTGGGAGTTGGTCATCTGGGCGTGGCTCATGGATGTAGCTCTGTCATTTCTCGAGTGTCTCTGTTAAATTTTGCACATATGTTGGAGTAGATTTATCTTTCAGTTTTGACCTTCTCTTCTTCCTAATGTATTTGGATGTTTTGTTTTCTGTGACACTTCCCAGGAGGATCTCTCCTTGAAATTTGGCAACAGGAACTAGTTGTAGTTGGCATTGGTTGTCAAATGGACTTTTGGAGGTAAAAACCCTCATTATCTCTTGGCTTTTGTGAGCATTCTAGGAATAGACTAACAAATATCAGACCCACTGAGATCTGTGTATTCGCTGGAAACTGTGGTTTCCAGTAGTCCCCAAACAACCTCTTAGACTACAGGAATATAGACTTCTGGTCTTTAAATAACTACTGGAATCTTAGAAGTCAAAATCCCAGACCAGTCCTGACCTGTGAGATAATGAAGCCACAGCCTCAGTTTCTCAATTGATGTAGGGCCACTGAATCTGGGGTTGGCCCCAATCTCTGGGACCACTTGGGATGAAGAACTAGTTCTATGTACTCTCTGGCCCCAATTAAGATGGAAGCTTGATTGCATTAATTCAGCAACCTATTCTTTGAGAATTGGCTGATTACCACACAAAAACACTAAGTTCAAAACAAAGAATAACAGCTTGCAGATGATACATTCTAATCCCATGTGTATTATTAATCTTTCAAGAAACAAATTTGAAAAAGATGTATTGTTCTTTTTTATTATTATTTCTTTTATTTTTGATATTATAATATAACTACATCATTTTCCCTTTCCCCTTTGTCTCTCCAAGGCCCTGCTCCCATATACTCCTGTTCTCTTTTAAATTCATGGCTTCTTTTTCATTAATTTTGTTACATGCATATATGTTTATACACGTATATTCCTAAATATATAAAAATGCAACCTGCTTAGTCCGTATACTGTTCCTTGTATGTATCACTTCAGGGAGCTGCTATTGGATATCCAATTGGCATGTACATGAATGCATAAGTATACATCACACACACACACACATACACACACACAGAAGTCCATTGTTCAAAGTCTTTAGGATTTATACTTTTAATCATCTGGGATCCATGTTGCATACCCAATGACAGTCCATTCAGAGTGGTACATGAAGTAATCCTTGAAATTGGAAGATAGACATAGGAGGTTCAAGAATTCAAGGTCAGGAAGGGTTAAATGAAATGTTTCACTTTTTAAGTTTGTTTCATCACTGTAAATTATTTAAAATTACTTAAATCACACCTATATCACTCTGGAACTCATTATTTCAGTACAGCGAGGGTAAACACAACTATTTCCTGTTTTAGAATACATGTTTCCACAGAAAATTTGGGGATGTTGATATTTAGTGTTTGTTTGAAGTGTTAAAAGGAACAGTGGACACATACTGGGTACTTAATATTGAATAATTTAACAAATGATTGAAACATTAATGCACATAAGTAAGACAATGTTTTTAACTCTTAGGAGTCTAATGTATTATCCATTGCATAACAGAGTGTTTTATTTTTTAATTAATAATTTTAATATCATCAAAATAAGATCTAATAAAAAAGCTATAATGTGCTAGGATATTATGAAAGATATATTTGAAGACAACAGTTTATTAGTTTTTAAAAAGATCATATTGGAATGGATTGGCCTTTTTCATTACTGCAAAGAATTAAGATTGCTATATGATTATCACAACTGGAATTTCAAGAATAAAACCTTGAGAAAAATATAAATGAAGGAAAGATGGGTCTTGGCACCATAATAATTCTTAAACTTTTCTCATGAACCATGCCACTTTTCTGAGATTTTTTTTAAAAAAATGTTTGTTTGGCTTTAAAAACTATTTTATCCCCAATGCATTCTTCACAACACATGCTAAAATTTATTATTTCATTTTATTTTCACAAGAAAATTATGGGGAAGTTTACCCACAAGGGGAATTTCTGTGGTGTCCCTTGCCAAGGAATTTCCACTGAGATTTATTATCTACATGGAGAGCAAAGTCTCATAGCTTTATAAGGTGCGAGAGCCCTTGCTTTGCTTTGTTTGTTTTCTGTGGTGCCAGGACTCAAACCCAAGGCCTTGGACAGAAGAGGCAAAGAGTCTAACCCCAAGCAAAATTGCCAGGTCCTTCCTCGGTTAGTTTTTAAGGGTACAATATATTTCATCACTTTAAAATGCTTCTAGTTTTTCATATCAAATATTAAGGATTTATGGTTTATAAAGGCACTCTATATAGAGGAGTAGCTAATCTTTATCCACCATTAACACTGACAAAAAGATAAAAAGACCAATCTTCACTTTTATAAGAAAGTGGAGCACTACCACAAAACGCCAACATTAATTCAAGGTAGGTGTTTCATATTGGTGGAGATTATTCATCTGATTTGACTTAAGTTTTGTAAAACTCTGCATGCTATGAATTCTTTATAAAAATTGCATATTGGAGAATGTGTGTATAAATGACACTTTTATACTAACAAAAATTTTCATCAATTACACTATTAAAACACATTTTAAGGTAGTTTATGGATGCTCCTTGCATTAATGGGTGTTTCCATTAATTAAAATAAATAAACACAAATATTAAAATGTTGAAGACCTTACTATCAGATTTAAGTGAAATGAACTTAGAAATTTGAAAAAATTCAAGGAAAGAAAATGCAATCATTATGGGATGAAGAGAACTGTTAGTATTTGGATGCAACTATAAGAAATATTGCATTAAGTATTGCACATTAAAAGGCTGATGAGTGTGGTGGTCCATGCCTACACTCACAGCACTGGAGACTGAGATAGAAATCTCATCACATATTTGAGGCTGCCAGAGTAAGATCATTCTCAAAATATATGAATGAAAGAAAGGTGGGGTGTGGAGAGTTGGGGGGAAAAGGTATTCTTATATATCATGGACATATAGCTAAACAAACTGACAGAAATAATGCATAACTGTCCAAATGTATGTCAGATTATAACTCACATTGTGAAATTCACTAATGTACTCATAGTATGCTGATAAGTCAAGTTCCCTTAATGACATTTTATTTCTAGGATTTGCAATAAATTATTTTATCTTTTTTTTCAAGTTCCAAATTTATTTTAGGAGATCAGTTCCTCTTAGTAAAGGCAGTCAAAGGTTTGGAGAATAGAAGAATATTTGTTGTTTATATGTAATTCAGGCTGACTTGCATAGAGTTCAGAGTTCTGAACTCACCCAAACCAACTTTCAATCTAACTAGAACATGTTGAGGGTCAGTAGATCATGAATGTTAGAAATTCATGAGGTAAGTCAACATAGGTGGTTTTTAGGCATTATTTAGACTCATCCATTTATTCTTCACATAAGATCAATCTAAGTTTTCCTTTATTTGTTTGTTATTCTATTAAAATATGCTCTATTATTAATTCTTGGTTAAATGTCTAGATTCATTAATCTTTCTCTTGGAGGCACTAAAAGACAATATTTGTTTCTTCAGACTATTAATTTTCATGCTTGCAAGTATTAAATCAGTTCTGTGAAGAGGCATTCCAAGAAAAGTCTTTTAATTTTTTTTTAACTCACTATCTTGATTGACATAGAAATTCCATACTAAAATACAAGCCTTCATTTTCTCTTGAATTCACCAATCAACGAAAGTAATGAATCTAGGCAATGAAAGTGCTCCAAAGATCTTCATTCTTTTGGGTTTCTCCAACCATCCATGGCTGGAAATGCCCCTCTTCGTAATGGTGCTTGTTGCTTATGTCTGCACAGTGCTGGGAAATATCTCAATTATTGTTGTATCCAGGATAGACTCTCAACTGGACAGTCCAATGTACTTCTTCCTTTCCAACCTCTCCTTCTTGGATCTGTGTTTTACCACAACCACTATCCCTCAGCTGCTTCTGAATCTTTGGGGCCCAGATAAATCTATCAGCTATGCGGGCTGTGTGACACAGTTTTATGTTTTCCACTTCCTGGGGGCTACAGAGTGCATCCTCCTGGCTGTGATGTCTTTGGATCGTTACATGGCCATATGCAAGCCCCTAAGGTACTCAGCCATCATGCACCAGCAACTCTGCATCCTCCTGGTGTCCACGGCATGGCTGAGTGGTTTGGCTAACTCCCTGCTTCAATCAACCCTCACTGTCAAGCTGCCATTTTGTGGAAACAACAAGGTAGATAACTTCCTCTGTGAGGTCCCAGTGATGATCAAGATGTCCTGTGCTAACACCGCCTTCAACATAGCTATGCTCTCCATTGTAGGGACTTTCTACTCCCTGGTTCCCTTGTCACTTATTCTTATTTCCTATGGGTTCATTGTAGCTACTGTGCTTAGGATTCGTTCCTCGGAGGGCAAGAAGAAAGCCTTTAATACATGTGGTTCTCACGTTGTTGTTGTGTCTCTTTTCTATGGACCAGTAATCAGCATGTATGTACAACCCTCATCTTCTAATTCCCAGGACAAGAACAAACTTCTGTCCCTGTTCTACAGTTTGGTGACTCCTATGCTTAACCCTTTTATCTATACTTTGAGGAACAAGGACATGAAAGGAGCGATGAAGAGACTTCTTGTCTCATTGTATCACAGGGGAACAGAGCAAACATAATTTTATGCCCATTCTCTGCATTTTTGACTTCAGTTTTAACATTATCTCTTTAGCATTCATTAGTTCTATTCTGGCTACATGTCTTTCCATCATACTGCTACGGTTTCTTTACTTAATATAAACTCTAAGACTAATTTGTCTGCAGTCTGCATGAGCATGGAGATGACCATATAACTAAGTTGCTGTGTATCTATCTAGAGATTTGTTGTAGAAACCTAAGGAATTGGCAATAAAAATGTTTACTGATCAATTTTATTAAGCTACAGCAATAGCAACAACAATAACAATGATGATGATGACTCAAAACAGCAAAAATATAGAAAATTTAATGCCATTTTGGAAAATAAGTAAAAACAATTTAGCTTGCATTTACCAAGTCTTAAATTACTTATTCAAGAATTACCTCCTCTTTCACAGCTGAGTGTAATGGTGCATGCCTTTAGTTCCAGCACTTGGCAGGCAGAACACAGATGTATCTCCGTGAGTTCAAGGCCAGCCTGGTCTATATAGTAAGTGCCAGGACAGCAAAAGCTACATAAAAACACCCTGTCTTGGAAAAAAGAATAAACTATTTCATGAATTGCCAGCAAGATCAAGTGAGTTATTATCTCACATCTTGTAAACTATCAACCACACATCCACTAGTCTTTTAAAAAGAAAATACTTAAAAATATTTTGACTTTTACTTTCTAAAAATCTTGAGGGATTCCTTTCTTTTGAGCTATTTGTCTAAAGCCAGTCTTTTTAGGTTTCAAAGGGAGGAGTTGATGATTAATATGATTAATATCCTTAGAAAGTTTTATGTCATGTCTAATACTGAGAGATTTTTTTTGGGTGGGGGAAATGAGATGTAAAATAGATAAGCAAAATAGAAAGCAGAGAAAATGGATAAAAATGTAGAGAAAAATATAAAGTAAACTGATTATTAGATCCTGAAGTTTTACAGAGAAATGAAGCAGAAAGATTGATGATAATGTGAGGTGATATCTATTATTTTATTAATAATATCAATAAAATAAATTGGTAATTGTCTCATACTTTTTTGTTCCCTACCATAACAATACTGTCATCTTTCAACTTCTGTTTAAGGAATATGTTTCTTCACTTCTCTAACAACCAAGAATGTATATAGAGTCTTCATTCTCCACCCTTTACTTTCCTCCAAACAACAAAAACAAAATCTACTAATAGAAAACAAACATAAGATACAATATACACTGATTCCAACCAGTTATAACTGATGATAAATTATCTCACTCTTCACCTTGTGCTTTATTGTACACATTATCTATTGGATATGCATGTACAATATACATACATGTAGGTACAATAAGCTTCTCTCTGTAGACTTCAAGGCAAGAAAAACTGTTACACTTTTGCTTTTCTTAGGGAAAGAGAAACGTCATTCTTTTGTAGGCTGACTGGGTCCATAGTACAGCCATGTGTGCTAAGAATAGGAAAAAAACCAGTATGGTCTAGAAAACAACTCAGTAGAAGACACTGAATCCCAGACTCTGAAAAGAAAAAAAGAAGAGCTGCAGGCAGGGAGGGAAGTAACATCTCACTTTGGGGTTGATTGTATGTAGCCTATTATGATAGTTTGAGGGTTGAGAGAAAATTGTCTATAATAGTTTATATATCTCCCCAGGTATCTGAGATACTAATCAGTGGCAATAAATAAAGTGGTAAATATACTACTTTAAGGCATATCTATTTTTAAGGTATAACTTTTATAGTAAAGATTGTGTTTACAATTTTAAAGTCAGTATTTTTTGATAATTGTTTCATTTTACTAATGTTATAACTTATGAATAGATGATAATTTATTGCACTTTAAACATTAAACACAATATTGTTCTCTTCCTACTGAAAATACTTTATCCTGAATATGTGAGCATCTCTTTGTGTACCTCTAATAATCATTAAAAGGAGTATAATTATAGATGAATTATGTCAAAACATTAAAATTCAAGTCTGGATGTTATTTCTCAGTAAACATATTGAAGAATGTTACTCAAATGAAGGATTTACAAGTATTCAATTTTCTCATGTGTAAACAAATGTGCTTTTTATCAATATTTTAAGAAATCCTGTAGGAAAATCTGTGTTGAACTTGGTGTGGTGGCAATACCAGCACTCAGGAGGCAAAAGTAGGAATGTAATCACTCAGTTTTGACCAATGTGGTCTACTTAACGATAGCAATCTCCAAGCAAGATGGGACTACATAAGGAAACAAGATCCAAAAATTTTCCAACAAAAATTTTACTAAAAAACTTCCTCACTAAATTTTTACATGATCCACTTAATGAGGGCATCATAGGAAAAAAAACTATGAAGCATTTGTTGGAAAGTGAATTAAAAAATAATCAAACAAAGAAAAATTATGGTTTCAATAAAGATAAAAATTGACACTTTAATTGTTGACAAAGAATGACTAAGAACATAAACAGAATGTAGATTCATGTTTGATTAAGAGTTCTTAGTGTCCAGATTGAGAAGATAAACAAGGTTGACAAACACTCGTCTCAATTAACCAAAAGAAAGAAGAAATTAACAGCATTAAAACTAAGGAATGTTTAGAGAAGGTATAATATTCTCCCCCAGAGAACACCTGTACCAAAGCTTCAGCCCTGAAAGTATACATACACATAACATTATATAGATTGAGCAGGTTGTATTTATGAATTTAGGTCTATATACACATATTTTTACACAACAAAAATTAATTTTAAAAGAGGTCAGGTCATGGTATTGAAATAAAGAACAGAAGCATATATGAAAGGAGTTGGAAGGATGAAAGGCAAAGGAGAAATTATGTAATTATTTTATAATCTCAAATACTAAAATGTAGGTGGAGGCCACTTGTTCATTTCCCAGCTGCCCCATACCTGAAACAATCACACAGAAACTGTATCAAAATTGCAATACTATTTGACCAGTAGCCTAAGCATATTCTAGCTAGCTCCTATATCTAAAATGAACGCATTTTCACCATTCTACATTTTACCACAAAGTTCGTGGTTCCAGGTAATCCATCTCCCGTGGCAGCTACATGGCGTTTCTCTGACTCTGCCTCCTTTCTCCAAACATTCAGTTTAATTTTCCCCCTAGCTCTGCCTTGCCACAGGCCAAAGCAGCTTCTTTATTAAACAATGATAGTAAAACATATTCACAGCATACAGAGGGGAATCCCACATCACCAAAACAAATAGTTTTTAAAAAACTTAACATAGAAACATTACAACAGACACCAAAAATATAAGAATATTATAATGGAATACTTTAAAAACTTATCCCCCTAGAAAATATGAGAGAAATGACTAAATTCCTACATTGATCCAAACCACCAAAGTTATACTCAGAAGAGATCAATGACATAAACAGACCAGTAACAAATACAGAGATTGAAACAGAAAGCAAAACAAAAACAAATAAATAAACAAAGCCTTTGAACCAAAATAAAACAACATGGGCCCATACAGATTCACAACACAATTCTACCAGACCTTTAAAGAAGAACTAAAGTCAATATTTCTTAAATTATTTTTATAAGTAGAAATAGAAGGAAAATTTCTAAACTCCTTTAATGAAGCAATTATTACCATAATACCAAAACCAGGGAAAAACACAAGGAAATAAAACACAAGCCAATATCCCTGATGAACACAAAATTCCTCAGTAAGATATTTGCAAAATAAATACAAGCATGCATCAAAAATATCATTCACCATGACCAAGGTGTCTTTGTGCTGGAGGTTGAGAAATGGTTCAACATATATAAACCAATGAATGGAGTAAATCATATAAATGGAACCTAAAGATAAAGATCTGAATTTCTTTTAATAGATAAACAAAAAGCCTTTTGAAATGCTTTTATGATAAAAGTACTAGAGAGGATAGGACTTAGGGAACAAACCTTACCATACTAGAAGCTATATATAACAAATACACATAAACATCATCCTGAATGGAGAAAACTTGAAGTAGTACAATTAAAATAAAAAATGAGACAGGAATGTTCACTTTCCCCTCTTCTTTGCAATACGCTTCTTGAAACAGTAACTAGAGCAATAAGAAGAGAAAAAAATTAAAGAAAAAAATAGAAAAGAATGAGTCAAATTATCTCTACTTGCAGAAGGTGAATGATATAAGACATAAAAGGTCCCAAAAATTCCAACAGAAAATCTGCAGATAAAAAACAATTTTACAAAGTGAAAGGATATAAAATCAATCGACAAAACCAGTAACTTTTCTACACAGCAACAATAAACACACCGAGGAAGATCATGGAAACACTACAACTTACAGCAACACCAAAGAAAATAATGTATATGGATATAAGTCTAACCAAGAAGATGAAGTACCATTAAGTGAAAAATGTAAAACTCCAAGGAAAAGACTGAGGAGTGCAATAGAAAATGTAATGGTATCCCATGCTCCTGCATTGGTAGAATTAATATATAAAATCAACAATTCTACTAAAAATTTACATATGGAAATCAATCCCAAACAGAATTCCCATAATATTCTTTACCAAAATAGAAAAAAATCCTAAAATTCCTGTAGAATCACATAAGAACCCAGATAATGAAGGAAATACTAAGTAAAAAGAACAATGGTGGAGAAATTAGAATTCCAATTTTTTAATAATTTATTTTATTTTTTTATAAAAGAAAATAAACTACCTTTTTTTCATTTTACATGCCAATCCCAGTTCCCAATCCCTCTCCTCCTCCCATTCCCTCTACCTACCCTTCTCACCCGCCATCCCCTCCTCAGAGAGGGTAAGGCACAATGCTTTGGAGAAGGTCCAAGGCCCTCCCTACTATATCTAGGCTGAGCAAGGTATCCATCCAAAGAGAATGGGTTCCCAAAATGCCAGTACAAGCAGTAGGGATAAATCCGGGTGCCACTGCCATTGGCCCCACAGTCTGCCCCAGCCATACAACTGTTACCCACATTCCCTGCATGTGGGTCTGGTTTGGTCCTATGCTGGTTCCTTCCCTGTCCGGCTGGAGTTGGTGAGCTCCCATTAGCTCAGGTAAACTGTTTCAGTGGGTGTCCCCATCATAGTCTTGACCTCTTTGCTCATATTCTCACACTTCCCACTTTTCAACTGGACTTTGGGAGCTCAGTCCAGTGCTCCGATGTGGGTCTGTGCCTCTGTTTCCATCAGTTGCTGGATGAAGGGTCTATAGTTATATTTAAGATATTCATTGATCTGACTACAGGGCAAGGCCAGTTCGGGCACCCTGTCCTCTATTGCTTATGGTCTTAGCTAGGATCATCCTTGTGGATTCCTGGGAATTTCTCTAGTGCCAGATTTCTTGCTAGCCCCATAATGGTTCCCTCAATCAAAATATCTCTTTTCTTGCTCTCATCTCTGTCCTTCATCCATCTCGACTATCCTGTACCCTCAAGTTCTCCTTCCCCTTCCCTTCTGACCTAATCTTCCCCTTTCAGCCTCCCTACTCACCCCACTTCCATGTTCCCAGTTTTGTCATGCTACCTTGTATGTTTCTTCTTCTAGGTGAATTTTTAGCTTCTCTGTCAAAAATCATGTGTTTATAGGTGTGTGAATTAATATATGGATCTTTGATTTTAATTTTATTGGTCAACCTGTTTTTACGCCAATACCAAACTGTAGCTCTGTAATAGAGCTTGATGTCAGGGATGTTGATGCCTCTGGAAGTTCCTTTATTGTATAGGATTGTTTTGGCTATCCTGAGGTTTTGTTTTTCCATATGAATCTGAATATTGTTCTTTCAAGGCATGTGAAGAATTGTGTTGGAATTTTGATAGGGATTGCATTGAATCTATAGAGTGCTTTTGGTAGGATTGTCATTTTTATTATGTTGATCCTACCTATCCAAGAACATAAAAGATCTTTCCATTTTCTGGTATCGTCTTCAATTTCTTTCTTCAAAGATTTAAGCTTCTTGTCATACAGGTCTTTCACTTCTTTGGTTAGTGGTACCCAAAGATATTTTATGTTATTTGTGGCTATAGTGAAGGGTGATGTTTTTCTGAGTTTTTTCTTACCTTCTTTATCATTTGTATATAGGAGGGCTACTGATTTTTTTGAGTTGATATTGTATCCTGCCAGATTACTGAAGGTATTTGTCTGCTGTAGGAGTTTCCTGGTAGAGTTCTTGGGGTCACTTATTTATACTATTATATCATCTGCAAATA
>JAQHUG010000233.1:3086617-3148825 GCA_028555095.1 Dicrostonyx torquatus | reverse complement strand
TAGTATTTTAAAATTTTTTTCTAAAGTGTAATACACAACCTATAAAGTAACTCTTCTTGGTAAGCAGTACCACAAGTGTGCCAGAAGCACAGAACACTGTTATTCCCCATATATTTCCTTGGCTCTCCATTTCCACCACATTTCTGTGTTGGTCTATCTCATTGTAAATGTAGATTTACACCCCTGTCTTTACCAATGCACTGTACTCTACCATGCTGCATTTATTTACATCTTGGTGGGTCAAATCTTGGTGGATCAGGAAACAGAGCACTCAAGCCCAGAACCAGTGACACATGTAACCTTCAAAGTGACCTATTCCTAAGTGACTTATTCCTGCTAGCTAGGGACAGTCCAAAAGGTTGCACAGCCTCCACAAACAGCTCTGTCACCCAAGGACAAACTCCTCACACATACGAGTGTGTATATAAAATATGTATATTACATATATTTTTTATATGTCATAACAGATGCATATAAACATCTGTAATTCACAGCACAATGAATCCAGAAGTGGTTTCTGATCTCAAGTCAGCTTCCTGTAGTAGCACACAACATTTGATTTAATTGCTTGATGATCTGGAGTTGCTCCAAGTGCCGAGTGATTACTGCTGGGAATTGAGAGGGTTGGGGAAAATCTATATTGACCCCAGGAGATACTGGGAATCTCAAATGAAATCTCTCTGATAAAGAACTCATTTCGCCTTCTTCCATGCTTCCTCAGCTTGAAGTTAGAAACAGAAAATACCATTAGTTTAAAAGTGTTTGAGAAAAACCTTTCCCTTTCTCTTCCCTCCCAGAACAAACTTTTAAAAGTGAGCTCCCCCGATTAGGGTTTAGACAGTGAACATTAGCTCTCACAGAGCAACAGCTAGCAACTACTCATGCATTTGTTATGAAGAAGAGGGCTTCAGGACAGCAATCCCCAGAGTGTATCTTTCAAAGCGAGTCTCCATCACTGAGTGAGTTTTCTGAAAGAGTGCCTTCTCTGGGCTTGTCCACAGACTACCCTCATCCAACCGTGGGGAGAACAGGAGGCACACAGAGTTACAGCTTCCCATGCTGCCCCAGAAAATCCCAACATATGCTGTAGCTGAGAACCACTGCTTCCGAGGCTTGTTCTGTAAATATACTGAATGTGTAATTTCTGGATTCCAATAATGGTGGCTTTGATTGGATTTCATCATCAGCTCAGTAAGTGAGCCATTTTTCACCCATGAGAATTTGAGTAAAGCAGTAAGAATGGAAGACTCCACAAAACAACTCATGCTTTTTGGGCAACTATGGGATTAGACTGAAGTTAAAGAGCATAAGGACAGCATTTCTCCTACTCATTGCCTCCATGCTATTGGAAGGTCCTGGTGGTACAGAGGCCAGTCATCTGCCTGGTAGGCACCGCTGCACATATATGGCTGCCTGTGTGTCTGGCTCCTTCCCCAAAGTAAAGCATGCTAGAAGAGGTTGGACTGCTCCTGTCAGGTGTGACCAATGTTCCAGTCATTCAGAAGTCTGAATGCTGCTAAAACCATGGTATCTCTACACCCACTGAAAATTCTTTGTTCTACCTTAAAATTCTCTTTCAAGAATTCACAAAGCAAGGGGACTTTACACTCTGTTGTCTTCTGTAAGCTTCTGGTGGAATGCCTCTTTCAGCTTTTCCTCGCAAGTCCCATCACACACTGGGGCGAGGAGGGCAGAGGTGAATTTCTGGCCAGTGCTACCTAGAGCTTGCAAATTTCTCCTCCCTCAGATGACAAGCTTCAAACTAAGCTGTGCTTCCTGGGCCACCTGTATTGCTATTGACAGCTGTACTTCCTCAGGAGGTACATCTGTGTGTAGTCCCCTCCTAAAGTTAAACAAGGAACACCTGGAGGATCAAATACCTGCAGTGAGACCCCCACCAGAGGTTCTTTGGATGCCTCTTACTTTTCCTCTCCATGGTCTGTTTTTGTTGCTGCTTTTTTTTTTCTCTCTCTCTCGCTTTTTTTTTTGCTACAAAATCAAGAAACTTTTAGTGAAGTAACCATAGAAGAAAATACTAAGCAGAAAAAAATATTTTTTCATAATATTTTCAAAAGAACAAATACAGAGTGGAACTACATAGATTTCATTGAAAACTTAAAATGGCTTAATGCCTTTGAAGTTGAATCGCTGCTAAATTTAATGCAGGCTTTACCAGACCTCTGCAGAGAAGACAGTGGCCAGGTGCCCTCAGCTGGAGGAGGGCATTGCTCTCTCGCTCAGCCCTCTTCACCAAAGCACAGTCTCTTGGGCCTGGTCATGGGTGGACACAACTGATTTTAATTCTGAAAAACATGACAGTTGTGTAAGATATATGTAAACACTTATGTTTAAGAAGGAATTTAGGTTCAGCTCCAGGCTCTCTGTAGCGAATGAATGATGTTTTTATTAGTCAGAGCAAACGACGAATTAAATACACAGTGGTTGCTGGTTTGCCAACTGGACCAATCTGAGGTGACTGCTTAGGAAGTGGTTCACTGGCCCAGATTGCTCTCCTCCTTATACCTCCCACTCTCTGCACAGTTGCCATGTGGGACCTCCATAAACCTTCCCCGGGGTTTTGTGTCTCATGAACTTACAAAGTTACAGAAAATGGAGCCCTGGAGACTGCTTAGCTCTTTAAAGACATCCATTGGCTCTGTGTTGTGTGTCTCCAGCAGTAGACAGGTTCAGGGTTGAAGAGAAATGAAGGGCTTCATTTATAGAAACTCCCTTGTTGTAATGTTTTGTTCTCAGTTGGGCAGAGACAATTCATTTCTCTTCAGACAGAAACAGTTGTGTTCCTGTGTCCTGCTCATGTGTTCACAGGCCTCCTACTTCTTTAACATAGTGGCTCTGTAGAGTCAGATGGTCCCTGTGAGTTTGAAGAGGAGGCTTTGAGTAATTACCAGGATCGGGCTAGGAGAACATTGTTTTGCAGGGAGTGTGGTTTGGATGGGGCTTCCAAGGCTAGAGGCACCAAAGATATATTGATACATGGTTGAGGAGGACCAGAGGGAAACTAGGTCTGGTGAATGCCATGGCTCTTTCACTGCTTTCCATTTCCTGCTGTCTGATTTGGGACCCAGTGATGTTCTAAGTGACTCTTCAGATGTCATAACTTTAGCGACTCTCAAGCTAATGTTTCACAAGGCTGAGCTATGTTGTGTCCACAGGCTAGGAATTGGTGCCCTAGTTCTGTGTAACATATTTTCGCTGATTGACTTAATTTCTTTTTACCTTTTCCAGTTATCTCCACTTAAGAATTGTCCATCTCGACACTGCAACTGTAGCTATAGACATGGACAAGAGGAAGAGATATAGATATGGTGAGGGCATCAAATCTAGGACTTCAACCATTCCGTACGGGTTCTGTATTGCTGAGCTACAACCCAGTCCTATTATGGTTGCCTTCTAGGAATGTAAGTCTGATTTCTAGCTAGGAAACATTCATTGGCCTCATTCTTCATGTAAAAAGGGGAACCCCATGCAGGCTTGCTAGGATCTGCTTCGGAGCCTCTCTTCTTTCCTCTCCATCCCACCTGCATTTCTCTACTTAAGCTGCACTGAAGCATGTGGACCCCCCCCCCAGAATTCTCAGCTTTCTCTAGCTTCAGACCTTTGCTCGTGCCATTTCCTATTCTCGACACACTTCCTGCAGCATTTCCCTGCCTCTTCATTCCCTTCGTTAGTCGTGGTCTTAGTTCTGCTGTCATATCCTCCAGACACCCTATCCTAACAACATCTTCTGCCATCTTCCTAACCCCTCACTCTTGCTTGCACACTCAGTGTTACCATATTATATTTATTTATTTCCCCATCTCCCTCCTACTGTATGCTATAATCTTAAACAACGAAACCAATTTTCTGTTCATTTTTGAGTTTTGACAGTTGGGCAGGCACTCAACACATACTACTGGATGGCAAATTGTCAACCTGGAGTTTGATAGGTAGGAGGGTTTGAGCATGGTGGCCCACTGTTGCCCACTTTAGACATGGGTATGCCATGTTCCCTCACTCACCACTCACTCATGCACTGCGGAACACACCGTACAGGAATCATGTTAAGACTATGGGACCTATTAGGCATTAGGACTCTGATTTCAATAACCAATTGCATGTAAAGCATACACACTCCAGCATAGGCTCCCAATTTGGTAGACCTTGAACTTTAAAATTATTTTAAGAGTCAGACAGTGATGGGTTGATATTTGATAATGCAAACACGTATGTCCCAAGGGATAAGACAATGCTTTTTGAACTTTGTGTTTGGTTTCAGGTGACCCCATAGCTGGCCATCTTCTTATGCCTCTATTCTCTACAGAATCAGACTTCTGTTGTGCCAAGAGGAGCTCAAGAACTCCTACCTGAGTGGGAGGAAGTGTCCCAAATGATGTCTTTAGTTCTGACTAGGTGGGCATCTGATGCAGGAAGGGTCATTTGATCCCAGAAGCCTAGGGAACCCAATGAAAGGTGTGAAGGGTGTTTTAGAAGGGTACCGCTTCTAAAAAAGGGGGTGGAATTTCACATTATTCTCTCTCTCTCTCTCTCTCTCTCTCTCTCTCTCTCTCTCTCTTTCTCTCTCTATTCCATATATACATATGGAATCATTTTTGTGGAGCGAGATTCCAATTACTAGTTTCTAGCCAATAATTCTCTGAACAACTCATTTACCTGACACATAGAAATTCAATATTCTGAGTGTATTACTAATATTTTTAAAAATTGGTTGCTTTAAACAGTGAGGTAGATATTTAATCTTCTCCTTCAAGTGTACCATGTATTGACGTCTTCATTGCCTTTCACCCATTAGGCACGCCTTTCTTTTTTCTTTCTGTTTGAGGTAATTTTTCACCATGCCCATGGAAAATTGCTGAGCCCAGTCCTGGGGAAGATGAATTCCATTCAAGTTTTCAAGGGCACCTGACCCTTCCTGCACTCAGCCAGGGGGTGAGGGCTTTGTCGTCGCCATACCACACTGACCAAAGCTGGGTCAGGTGCCTACGGTGATAGAGGACTGCCTGATGGCAGATGGCCATCTCACATCTCACCCTGTGGAAAACCAGCTTTCAGGATTCCAAATGTCACAAGAACTCCCCTATGCTTTCTTCTCTTTTTAAAATAGAAATGTCACAAGCAAGTCAAGTATATGGGGCAGATAAAAGTAGAGCTTTGCTGTCTGAAGGCCAGATAACTGGAGGGGAGTGGAACAAGCGTGACTAAGCCCCAGCCCTCAGCTCCCATGAGGTGTAAAGAAACTGGAGCACAGCCCCGTCCTGGCACTGCTTGAATTCCTGCAAGCCATTGCTAAAGCATTGTTCTCTCACGGTGTTCTTTCTAGAGAGATTCATACAATGTTTCTCACACATCTCAAATTCAGGAATCCTTGCAATTATTACTATTTTAAGTATAATGGATTTTTTGAGAATTTCATACATGTATATGATGTATTTTGATCATATTTTGCAATCTTTTTTTTTTTCTAGGTGTTGACTTTTCTTTATACGTTAGGCATGGCTGATGGCTCTTTTCTCATTGGTCACTAGGGAGCCCTGAGCAGGTTTTGTAGGTCTCCTAGGACAGTTCCTCAGGATTGCCCTCCACATATTTTATGAACTTTAGAAACCACATCAGAGACCCTGGTAAATTTTGTACCTTATTTTACTTTCTCTCTGATTTTCACAGTATTTTACTTAATATTTTATGTTACATATGTGTTCCCATAATCTAAAAATACTTCTGGGAATAAACTGGGATAAAACCAACATATGAATGCATGCATGTATTATAGAAAACCAAGCAGATGGCCTCAGCGACCACCATGTGGCAACACTCACCTCATTGGGGTGGAATCCATCCACAGGTTCAATAAGCTGCCACGGCTGGCCACCTCTTTTCTGCCACTCCTCTATAACTGAAAAACACACAATTGGAGGGTTATAGATGAGTTTCATGATGCCAAGGATAAGGAGCTTGTGTGATGTCATCCAGTGTCCCCTGCTCTTTTCTTTAATTTTTGTGTATGGATGTTTTGCCTACATGCATGTTGGTGGGCTACCTGCTTACTTGGTACTCATGGAGATGAGAAGAGGGCATCAGATCCCTGGGTTGCAAATGGTGGTGAGTTGCCCTGTGGGTGCTGGGAATTGAACTCTGGTCTTCTAGAAGAACAGCCAGTACTCTTAACCAACTCTCCAGCCCTCCAGCCCTTATTTTACCTCATCATGGCTCCCTCTGAGCTGTTGCCTTGGACTGGGAGTTTTCAGAACAGCAATGATCTCCCCACTGTGTGATATTTTTTTTTCTAATTTAAAAAGAGCATGTGTGAAAATATGGGGTGAAATGTGGCTTGTGTGTTAGGGTGGGCAGGGGAAGTCAAGTGAGTGCTAAAATGTGCAGCAACTGTTTAAGTCCATCTGATCTTTCCCTTGTGTGGTAGGACAGGCCTTTTTGAAGACGTGAAGATGACATTTTGCTAATATCTCCTCTCATGTGCTGCCATTTGCAGACACTGCCTACGTACGTCAAGCAATCACCAAGAACAATCATACAGCGTGTCAGAAATATAATTGCATAAAATTATCTCAACACTGCATTTAGAGAGAGCATGGCTACAGAGAAAATATTATGAGCCCCAAAGTGATGAAAAGTAATAAAACTGTCCTTCAACAGGGATAAAAGACTACGCATGTCAGTTCCTCCATGACAGCAGTACAATTAATTCTATGTTGTAATATCACAAAGCCAATAAGAATTCCTCGCAGAAATCGCAGTCGCTGGAGAGCCTTCAGAGGGAACCAGTTGAGGCTTCTGCTTCCAGCAGAAGACCTCACTTTCCTAGCATGCATCAAAATCTGCAGTGCAGTTATGATTCCAGCTGTGCTCTCCACCCGTTTCTTCAAGTTTCCTCAACCTCAAGGCCAGAGAACTGTGTCCTTTCCTTCTCCTTACCCCAAAGAAGGATGGAGACACTGTCTGGTGAAGTCACTGGCACGAGGCTGAATCAATCTTCTGTTGCTTTTGCAATGACTGCTGAGATGTCATCCTTTCTTACTGTCCAACCTTTGTCCAAGGTGGAAAGTAATGTTTGCCATATCAGAGTTCAGGGGGGAAATGTAATGTTGATGCCCCACTTAGCTTATTCCTGAGCAGGGTACTGGGTGGCTCTTTTTCTTTTTTGTCTATTTTAGAGGCAGGGACTTATATAGCTTGGGTTGGTTTCCAACTTGCTAGATATACAAGGATGGCCTTGAACTCCTGATCCTCCTGCCCCTACATCCTGAGCACTAGCTCCTTTCACTTTTAGGATGCACTCCTGGGTTAACTGGTGGTTAAGCTGCTGTTTGTAAGTAGCATTTGCACCTCTTGGAAGTCTCTCAATGAGTCGTCCACCGTGCCATTGTGTGGTGTGTTCCCCATATGGAACCTCAAATTACTTTCTGCTGGTAAAGAAGGGCTCTTTCTTTCCCCTGAGGACTGGTATGGATTTGTCCTAAGATGGAAAGCTAAGAGTTGCCCTGAGTATCCATCTCCTCTCTCTTTGCACTCCAACAGAGGTCTATGACACAAATATTGACAAGGATGGGGTGGGTCAGGGATTCCACTTGGTATGGACCTCAGCCTCTAGTCCTTGAGACCTCAGAAGTGATTTTGTATCGTTCACTTCACTCATGGCCCCACAACTTCCTCAGATACAGCCTGCTGGGAAACTGCGAGTGGTATTAAAGAGATACATAGCAAGTTGTGAACTTCACCCAAATCTCCATGGCCTCTCTGGCGTGCTGGAGTAGGAAGCCTCACACAGAACTTCTAGACTTTCCATATTTGCAGAGAAGGTGGCGTGGCAAGCTCAGCCAAGATGTGCATCTCTGCCCAGTACAATGTACGGTTGGATTGTACTAATGAAAATATTTAACACAGAATGAAGCGATGTAACTAAAACTAATGAGACTAATTTTAGTGTAGTTTGTAAACCAGCTCTGAAAATACTGTCAACAGCTGACATACGAGTCCTTCACAGCTCCTTTTTAACAAGCGTTATTAATGAGTAATTTATGTACAATAAATCACACGTGTTTCAAGTGAAAGACAACAACAACAAAACTTGTGCCGTCAGTGGTCAGAAGAAAATCTACAATAGAATTGCAGTGATTGGGAGGCGAGAAAACTTCACAGTGGAAGGCAATTGTGAGTTAACAAAAATGTTAAAAAGTGTTAAAAAAAATGGGTTAAGTCAAGATAGAGTTCCTTGAGGGAGCCATTGCTAGGTAGTTATTTGAGTGAGCCATTGCTAGGATAGAGTTCCCTGAGGGAACTATTGCGAAGATCCTTGTGTTAAAGGGGTCAGAGTTGCTTATGTAGGAGTTCCTTTCAGCCTGGTTCACTGTTGACTCCAAGGTTTAAAATTGTTCTAAAATATTTCCATTTTAATTTGAGTTTCTGTGGTCCCCAATGGAATGGAGAGTTGTAGATGTATCTCTTCATAGAACAGACAGATAAAATCAGAATTGATAACTATTTTAAAAATGGTCCTTCTTAGTCCCTTTGGAGGCTAAGCAATTCTACGCTTGTGGGGATTATGAAAAGGAAACACAGCAGTCAAGTATAAAAGAAAGGGAGGAGGATATTTATTCGCTAAGTTTTGCCACGAAGCATGGATGTAATGTGGGGGAGGGGCTGTTTTCTTCTTGTGTGTCAGGCAATGAGGGGACTGGAGCCCAGGGCCCCTATGCATTGGACAAGAGCTTAGCACTGTATTGCTACTCCAGGTAAGGACTTCTTCCCATTATCACCTTACTCAGACAATTCTAAATGGTATCACTAATAATAATGTATTCCCTCCCTGTTGGGAAGCTTATCCAAGTTTTCAAACTTGGTCTCAACTTTGCATCATAGTAGACTACCACAGCAGAGTCCAGCCTTCAGAATAAATGATTCGCCATATGAAATAATAGTTAATATTAAAAGAACATGACACAGAGTCACCAAGTATGCAATCAGTCAATCCACAGGGAAAACATTTTTTTCCACACAATTATTGTTTCTTCCAAGGTACTGGTTACCACATAGAAGTGGCCACCAGGGCTATGAA
The DNA here is from genome assembly GCA_028555095.1 of Dicrostonyx torquatus. Classification (NCBI taxonomy): domain Eukaryota; kingdom Metazoa; phylum Chordata; class Mammalia; order Rodentia; family Cricetidae; genus Dicrostonyx; species Dicrostonyx torquatus. The sequence continues at coordinate 3,139,737 of JAQHUG010000233.1, read as the reverse complement.
ATTTAAGGGTGAGTAACTCACAAGCAAGACTATAGGTTTTATGTGTACCTTGACTATTACTAGAAGGAATGATTCTTTGTGACAGTTTCAGAATAAGATTCTGTTTTCAGGAGAAAGGCAGCAGCAGATACGGCATGTATTTCTTCTTCAAGAAGAGGCCTAGTCAAGGACAACATGGCAGATTAGTTATTCCCATTTGTTCTTGTGTGTGTTTATGGATGGGCATCCACACATTTGTGGGGGGGGCGGGGCAAGAGGTAGTTGCTTGATACATGAGTTTTTGAGACACGATTTCTCACTGAACCTGGAGCTTATCAATTTGTCTGGGATGTCTGGCAAGAGAGTTTCAGGGATCTTCTCAGTGGTAGGATTATAGACATGTGCCATGGTACCCCATTTCTATGTGGGGTCTGGGGATCTGAACTCAGGTCCTCATGCTTGTGTGGCAGGCACTTTACCAACACAGTCGTCTCCCCAGGACCTCCTATTTGTGTTTTGGAAGAACTAAATTAAGCTTCTTGAAGGATCATGGAACATCTGTTGGGATTTGGCCCATAATATATTTTCTTTATCTGTAAGTCAGAAAAATTCTACTCACTGTCATCTTTTCAGAGAGCCACAGAAGCAGTGGAGAAAGATTTATAGGGTATGTGGTAGCTCTTGCTTTGATGAATAGTAAAAGTAGCAGATATTTAAAACAGAAATCTGCATTCTGATCAGCACCATGAGGTCATTGACTGCTTTCGCAGACATATAGGGGAGAGAGCATAAGTTTACTACAGCTGGGCTGTCTCTGAAGCCAGGGGCAGCAGGAGGTATGTTTAAGCTGTCAATGTGAAAATGACCTTATCAGTCAAGACACATTTTCCTTCTTCCACCACTGGGGAGGTGGGGTAGAAAGGAAAAGGATGTCACATGCTCAAGTTGACATGTCTTGGAGGCAAATTTTCTACTTCTGCTTAGTTCATAAGCAGTTGGAGAATGAGTCAGCAAATGACAAATGACAGAATGAGCCATCACCTTTCAGTGCTGGACCCAGGCTGTCAGAGTAGACAGCCAATAGGTCTTGTGCCTACCTCCAAGTGTCAGGGATGCTCAACTCCAATTTTTTCTGTCACAGGGATATGAGATTGTGTGATGAAAAAGGAGAACATTTGCAGTGTGGTACTCAGCTCTAATGCAGTGTGGAGACTAGGGCAATTTTCATAGGGCTCCAGACTGCAGATTTAATAAACACCTCTACTGGGTTTTTATTTCTGATGAAAGGAGACCTGGGTCATAATGAGCTGCATTTACACCGTAGCTTCCTCGGGGGACTTGTGGAAATATTTCCTCGGGTATGAATGATGATGAGAGGTGCTTGGACTCTGAAAGAGAATACTGAAGTGGAAGAATGTAGGGGGTGCTTTACCCACAATGACGACAAGCCGGCGGATGATGCCAGCTAACGGTTATCCTGTCCTTGCTATTCTACAATCCTATGATCTATGTTTGAACTGAGATAAGAACATGCTTATAAATTCTGGGCCTTTCTATAATAGCAAGTTATAAGCACTAGGGACAGATAACCAAGTTAATAGGCTGCCATGATTTTTAAGACGAGAGGTTATCCCCAGAGATGGGTCTGGAGTCGATGATTGTTCTATGTCCTATGATAAATGCTAGGATTTCAAGTTTAAAATTTTTAACTTGACTACAAGTTGCGATATTTTAATAGCACCTGAAAGGGAGATACAAATTCTGGCCCTTTCAGAAGACTTGGAAGTCCATAGCCATTAAATGCTTTATAAGGCATTGATACAGGAAAGTCCCAGAACACCATCCTCTGTCTCCACTCTCCTTTTCCTATGCCCATGTGTCTTCCCTGCCTAGGTGCTCAATAACTTCAGATGGACAAGAGGAAGCTGGCAAAACTGAATCTTCACACTTGTTTTTAAGAACTGGGAGAGAAATTATGAAACAGGATTTTTTTCTCAGTGTTGATAGAAATTTCCAAGCAAGGGACTTGATACTAAGATGTGGATATGGTTGATGAAGGAGACAGACATTTTCTTCAGTGTGAAGCCACTGGCATGGTGCATATGCTCCTGAAAAATATTCCCACACAAGCACCTGTAAATAACCCCAATAAAACACACCGTGCCCTACATAGACCCAGAGATATGAAAGTCAAGTGGAAGAGTGTTAATGGGTATAGGAGGAGGACAAGAGATGGTAGCAGGAGGTGAGTATGATTGAAATATATTATGTGCATGTTCAAAATGTCAAAATGAAGTCATTATTATGTATAATTAATATATGCTAATAAAAGCATTTAAAAGGGAATCCCTGCTTCAAGGTTTTGGAATTGGAGAGGGTAGAGATGCCCAGCGCAATGCCTGCATCACCAGAGATAATGAATGACAGTTGTAGAAATCATTCTGGAAAATAAAAAAATGTCCCACATGAATGTTAGACATTATTAGATTTTTAATAACTTTACTCACATTGAAGGTTGGTAACGATCAAAGATCACTTGGTGGTGCATTTGTTTACATCAAGAATTCATTAATAAGTCTTTAACTCTGCATTTTAATGAGAGGTTATTTATCAAAATGTCTCTCCCCATGAGAGAGCTGAGTGTCATGTAGGCAGGAAATCTAGTAAAGCCTGATCAATCTTGTTGAAAGGATGTTCAGAGCTTCAGTCCTCCAGTCTGCAATGCAAACCATGTCAGCTAATGTAATATTCAATAATTCATGATGGCCATCTGCTGCGTTCCAGATGCCTGGGCTGGGGGGCTAGGGTTGAGGGATGGCGATGAGGAATCTTCCCTCTGCTGCACATACTGAAGCCTTACATTAGCATCATCTCAGTTGGCAGTCAATCAACAGGGCCTTTTCTCATGCAGAAAAATTGCTTAACAATGAAAACGAACGTTGGGAGGGTTACAAACAAGAAGCAATTTTTAAAGAGAGTCAAGATGTAAAGGATGAACCAGTCTAGTAAGCAAGCCTGAGCTCGTGTGGTCTTTTGTCGGTGGTTTACTTTTAGGTCATTTTTTTTTCACCTCTCTCTAAGAGCTTCTGCTTAGTTTCAGGTCCAGGCTTACTCTAGGTAGTGAGCACTCTACCGCAGGAGGTGTAGCCCCACCCTTCGCTTCTGTCACATCTATTTCCAGCACACATGTAAACAAGGCATTGCTAATCTGGCAAGAATTGTTAGCTGAGTCCTTTAGAGTAGGGACTTCCAGCCCCAACTCTCCCCAACCAGCCGCTGGTCCTGTTGATTCAGAGGCTCTAGAACTATAGAGAAGTGAGGAGGTGGCATTGATTCTCAACCTGCCACACAGCACCTCATGCTTTATCTTTTCTCAGTGCTCAGAGTCGTCACGTCAGATAGGCAGGGGTCGCCCTGCCTAGTCTGCTCCATGCACTGTGTAACACAGCCCCCCACGGCAGCTGCTGGGCTTGCCTCCTGTCAAGACAAAAACAAGTGACTTACTTTCGTGGAAGGCAAAATCCATGTAGAAAACATTGAAGTTTGTGAATGTCTCGGTGGCTGCCATTTTTTTCAGTGTATTGGAGAGTTGTTCTGCTCTCTGAATACAAGGGAAACAAAGAATTCCGTGAAACCTCAGCTTTGACTTTCATGGGACAATTCAGGCAGAGGAAGAAATTGATCTTCCACACACCACTCCACTTTCTTATCTCCAAGCCATCAGCAGAAAACAGTTCTGCACATTAAAGTGTATTCATGTGCAAATGGCCAATGAACACGTGAAAAATGTCACTATTCATTAGGAATCAAACCAGTGTAAATTAAAGAGGTAAGAGTCTACTTTTCCTACATGAACTTGGCAAAGATGAGATGAACAACCTTGATAATACTGCATGTCAGGGTGAATGAATGAAAACATAGGTTAGTTTCACGGCTCTAGACAACAGCGTGGCTATACCGATCAAATTCTTAACATGAAGAATATATCTTAGAGGAGCTTGACATAGGAAATACAGACTGCACAAAACATGTGTCCTGGTATTCATCATGGTGGAAAACTGGAAACAACCATGTATCCAACTGCACAAATGGGTTGAATAAATCCTGCCACGTTCATTTGTTGGATACTGCAAAATAGTTGTGCTATTATAATGTGGAGAAAAAATTTTAAGAACTTTAAATTTGTATGAGTATTCTCAATCTAGTAGGTAAACTCCCAAGATACCTATGGAAGTGATACTAGACACTCACATACTGATACATGGATAATTGTTTTCTCTGTATGTGCATGTGTGCACACACATATGTAGGTATGTGTGCAGATGTGTACACATGTGTATAGATGCCAAAAGATGGACTTAGACATTACTGACTAGGATCTATCCACCTTGGTTTTAGAGATAGGGACTCTCATTGGCTTGGACTTGTTTGTTTGGTTGGGTTGTCTGGATAGCTAGTGAATCCTAGGGATGCTCCTGACTCCTCCCTAGCATTCTGCTCCTGCTTTTCACTTGGGTGCTGGGGACTGAACTCTGGCTCATGTGATTACATGGCAAGCACTTCACTGATTGAGCTGTCTCCCCAGTCTGCATTTGTGTGTGTGTGTGTGTGTGTGTGTGTGTGTGTGCGTGCATGCAGGTGTTCTTGCACATGTGTGTGCATGTGTGTGTGTGTGTGTCATACACAGGCATTGAGGTAAGAGAAGAATGTTGAGTCATTCTGTCACTCTCTGCTTTATTACCATGACACAGGTTCTCTTATTGAGCCTGGAGCTGGGCTGACTGTCTTGTCTCTGTCCCCCACAATACTGTTGTTACAGCCATATTTGCAGCCATGACCAGCTTTTTATGTATGTGCTGGCAACTTGAACTCAAGCTCTCAAACTTGTGCAGCAAATGCTCTTAGCTATCAAGTCATCTTCCTAGTCCCAAAAGTTGTAGCTCAGTCCTCAAACTTGTTATCCTCCTGCCTCTGCCTCTGTAGCATGATCTCTCAGTGTATACCAACACAGCTGACTACAGTCCAATTTTTGTTGCTGTTCTTAGTAGATTTTTATACATTTTAGGTTTTCAAAATTTTTTATCAGAGTACATATTTTTTTAAATTTCAAGTTCTTTACAGTAAAGTTATATCAACAAAATATGTAGTTGGTAGACCATGCCTGCTATCTCAGTACCTGGAAAACTGAGGTAAGAAAGAAAACTTTCTATATTTTCAAAGCAAGCTGGGCCACATAGCCAGACTTGTCTCAAAAATAAAATAACCAAAAAATAAGTTTCATTAATTCTTATAAAGATAATTTACAACCTATGAACGAAGTATAAGATACTTTGCTTGGGAAATGAATTCTTTCAGACATGTGAGGTGATCCTCTCTGAGCACCCAGTCACACATAAGGCTCCCCAGGTCACTGCCTCCGATTATTTTACCAGTTGTGTGTGTATATGGGTTCATGCATGAGACACATATGCTCTCCTGGAGAGGGGTGGAGGCAGACAGGACACACAAGTTCTTTTGCCCTTTTTTCTGGCTCCATGACCATGTGATTTTGTTCTTTGCCAGGTTGGTGACCATTATGCTGTAGATTCCCATCTTGAGGGTAAGTCTACTGCAAACACAGGAACAGAGGACTCAGCAGTTCTACCTCTGAAGTGACAGTCCGGAGAGTCTTGTTGGAAGACATCCATCCACTACAGGGGCTGACCTGAGAGAAGATAAAGAGCACTTTGATTAAAGAGGCATAGACACAGTAAGGGGTGTGTGTACACATATGCTTGTGTGCATTTGAGTGTGTGTGTGTGTGTGTGTGTGTGTGTGTGTGTGTGATGAGGTCATGGAGCAGGCCTCTGGGCTTACCTGGAGGCAGCTCAGGAAGGAGAAGAAGTGTGCATAGGTCACATCTTTATTTAGTTGACCTGGAAAACACAGAGGTCTGATAAGTCGTAGAGAATCAGATGGCGATGCTCAGGGACATCTGTAGATGACCCTGCCTCCCTTTCAGATGGTGGCATTTATCCTGATTTGACTTATCAGTTAGCATAGCTTTGAGGAATGCCTGTATTTTATTTCTGCCTAAGCCCAAGTTAGGAAGGAGCCCTAAGGAGTCAATGCCCAGTGTTCCTTAGTCTTGGAGAGGAAAGGACTGGAGCACTGGCCTCATCTCATCTCCATAGAAAGGCAGAGTCTCCTACAACTATAAATGGACCAGAGTGACCAGATGGAACAAAGTACATCACCAGGCAACACCTTCTCCTCGGTAATGACATCAAACTCCAAGTTTCTGTGAAGCTCAGAGAGCCTCATTCCAGGTGGGAACTGACTGAATCCTCCTTTCTGGTCTTATGAAACACTTAGGTCTGAGCCATTCGTTCCATGTTGAGGACTGGCATTCAGAATGCTTGAAATTCTGAACCAAAGCCCTTCAAATATGACTGGGGTGGTTCCCTTACACTCGGGTGGGATAGGGAGGCCAGTGGATATTCATCTCTCTTGGTGATACTGGATTAAGAGTTTTTCCAAGAAGGGAATAAGATATCTACATTAACAGGAGTCATTCTAAGATTTGCAAGAGACTTGTCTCTAGAGGGGATCCCAGGTATTCACAGGGATCTCCCAGCTAGGTACTCGGGCAGCAGAGGAGTGGGTGCCTGAACTGAACTTGCCCCATAGTTACTTTGTTGAATATCTTAATCGTCACCATAGAAATTTCACATGATGGATGGAGATAGAGCCAGAGACCCACATTCACATCAGAACAAGGGACTGAGCTACCAAGGTCCATTGGAAGAGCAGAAGGAGGGAGAAGAGGAGCAAGGAAGTCAGGACCGTGAGGGACTGGCCCACCAACAGAGACAGTGTGCTCGATCTATTGGGAGCTCATCGAATCCAGCTGGACCAAGACTGAATGAACATATGACCTAACTGGACCCTATGAATGTGACTGCCAGTGGGGACTGACTGAGAAACCAATGATAATGGCACCGGGACCTAGCTCTTCTGCATGTATTGGCTCTTTGGGAACTTATTCTATATGGATGCACATCTTCCTAGACCGAGATGGAGGGGGGAGGGCCTTGGGCTTCCCATAGGGCAGGGTATCCTGCACCATCTTAAGGAAGCAGGGGGAGGGTGGTGGGGTAGGGGGGGAGCGGGAGGGCCGGGAACAAAGGGAGTAAATGTAAATTTTTCTTTTAACAATAATAAAAAAGAAAAAAAATTTAAAAAAAAGAGTTTTTCCATAGTTGTCTTACTGAGTCCTAGTTAGAAAATGTACTTCACAGTTTTTATTTTTAACTTAGGTAAAAGAGGTATATAAGAATGAAGGGAAAGTGTTGCATGAATTATTATGGTTTGCATATGAATCTGTCCTATTCCATGTCTGAAACACTCATTCTCCAGCCTGTTACACTGTCTTAAGAAGTTCTGAAAACTTAAAGAGGTGACCCTGGCTGGAGGAAGTAGTTCATTGGGAATGTCTTTAAAGGTTATACCTGGTTTCCAGTTCCTCCTTTCTGTCTGCTTCCTGTTAGCCATCAGGTAAAGAACCCCTCCATACACCTCCACTGCCATGACACCTGCAGGGGCACCTTGGGCCAAGCAAGGGGGATGGAATCTTCGGCATGATGAGCCCAGATAGATCAGTCTTCTTCTACACCATTTGTCTTGGGTATTATGTCATTGTGGTGAAAAGTCTATTGCCCTAGAGTCTATCCAGAAACCGTGGAAACATTAGCTATAGTCACTGTGATATCTTCTCTCTCCCAGTGCTGCCCCTCCCTCTCTATAGTACATCTACCCCAGAAGCAGTCAGTTTTTGTGCTGTGACTGACATACAAAATCCAGCTCCCCCACCAATCTCCAGGATAAGCAGTGGATGCTGGATCCATTAAACACTTCTTACACTCTCAAAAATTAAAGAGGATAATAGAGGATCTTAGAGCATCTCAAAGTCAAGAGAAAAACTTCAGGTGGTGGAACAGGGCCTTGCTTTTTACTTGTGCATTAGATAAGAAACACTGAAAAGTAGATTTGACTTGCTTGTCTTGGAGGGAACATATGTTGATCTTCCAGTGTGGTAAGGGAATGTCACAACAAGAAGGCCACAAGAGACAACTGCCAGTAAAGTCATGGTGATCTGCTAGGTCTCTCTTTGACACCTGCACATTTTAGATGAATTCATAGTCACTGGCTCCTGTCATTGCTTTCATTGTATGAGCTTGACTTGGACCCTGAACCCCACCTTCCAGGTTCCTGCTTCTACTCACTGAGGATTCTCGTTGGGGGTTCTCATGTAGTTTTCTTTTCTATTTTTTCCCCTTCATTCACTCTCTTTAGCTGGATGACTGTGTTCATCTCAGCCCCATTAAACTCAGTTGCAGTGACATTCAGCTCAGATGCCTTCCACCCCATCCTGGGTCCTCCATGTGCCCCAGTGACTAAATTATTTGCTTTGTAGCCTTCCTTCTTCTACCTTATGTTCTTGGCTTTCTATGCCTCATTACAACACTGTCTTTTTCTTTGTTGGAGTTAGGCCTCACAGAAGAACTGAGATAGCTTAGCAGGCACTAAACATTCTCTTCTATCTACTTATTCTGCTTTGTGACTGAAGTCTCTTTAAACTAAGTGGAGGCTACCTTCTGTGAGTACCAATGCACCTCCCTGCTCCCCCTTTCAAGCCTTGATTGCTTTGATAGCCAGAAGAACTGAATTTTGTCCCATTCCATGGGTACTGGGAATATCACTACTGGACACTCCTTGGGAGTGAAGCATAGTCAAGTCTTGCTCCATTCTGCTTTGCCCTCCCCTTCCGCTATCCTGCCAAGATAACAGCGTCTCTCTGGATGAGGGCCTTGGGCATATCCTGGTTCACCAAGTCCAGGCTTTCTTCCTTTGTCTTCTATTGCTTACTGTTCCAACACTGGCTCCCTCTGAACGTGGTACACAGAGGGATAGATCTGCTGAACAGTATAAAGTCTGTAATAAGTAGAAGATAGTTGGAAAATGTTCTTAAGTGTTTTTCTTTGATCTTGAATATGTCAATTTGAAGGAAGGATGCCACAGGGAAGGATGCCTCAGGGGTGCTCAAGTAGAAGGGTGCTTGGGAGTACTTATGACAGACTAATGGCAAAAAGGAAAGGAAGAGGGGGTGTGGCTTCTTCCTTTTGTTGGCAGTGAGTCTTTATCATTTGCTTTTTAGATGTTATCTTGATTTGTTTTTTAAACCTAGTCTTCCCCTTCCCCTGAATTGAAGAGCCCTAGTGTGAAGAGGTTATGTGTGTCTGTAATTGCTGGTCAGAAAGACACCATAGCTAATCAACAGGGGTCTGAGAATGTAGCTCAGTAGCATAGCTAGAGCATGTGAAACCCTGGCTCTGATGCTAGTACCAAAAAGAAAAAAAAAATCCAGTAGTAGACAGTGGTACTGTCTACAGTGAACAGTAATTACCAGGATCTGAAAATTTTTCTTATACTCCAGTGTGTGTGTGTGTGTGTGTGTGTGTGTGTGTGTGTGTGTGTGTGTGTGTGTTTATGATCCACTGGGTTGTTCCTATGGGTCCCACTGGCTCTCTTTAAAGATTAAAGAGCAAGTTTCTCTTCCAGATGGCTAAAGGACACACACAGTTTGTGTTTCAGAAATTTACAAACTCTTTAGGAGGGTCCTTGATGTTTATTTATAGTCATTTATCCACATCTATCTTTATCATATCTATCATTTATATCTCCATCTACATATCTTCTGTGTGAGAGGGAGAGAGNCCATCTACATATCTTCTGAGAGAGAGGAGAGAGAGAGAGAGGGAGAGGAGAGAGAGAGAGAGAGAGAGAGAGAGAGAGAGAGAGAGAGAGAGAGAGAGAAGGACAGAGTTAAGTATCTTTCTCAGTTACTTTTTGAAGCACGATTAATAAAAACTCAGAGTTAGAAGTTGGGGTTCAACCTGAAGGTCAGAAAAGCAAAACAGCCAGCCACTGACTCTTACCTCTACCTCAGTTTGAAATGGCGATACTGCCTCCAGAAATATCAGAATGAGACCGAGAGCTGTCTAATCCTGTTTTATAATCCCCTCGAGAGCTGAGATTAAAGGCATGCAACGCCTGGTTTTTATGGCAACTAGTGTGGCTATGGGATTAAAGGTGTGCATTACCATTTCCTGGTCTGTATGGCTGACAAGTGTGGCTATTTTATACTCTGATCTTCAGGCAAGCTTTATTTTTAAAAATACAAATGAAATGCCACTGCAACATTTCACCTTATTTCCTGGAGAAAGGGTCTCTCACTGAATCTGGAGTTCCTTCCCTGATTCTGCAAGACTAGCTGTCAGTGAGCAACAGAACTGTCCTGTCTCTACTTCCTTCCCCAGTGCTAGTGCGAGATGGATTTCTCTAATCATCTTCTCCCCTTCTTTCTCAAGTCACGTGGTATCATTGCTATCTACTGCTGTTATATTAAGTGTGCATAGTTAGTTTGATTGAATTTATGTAGCTAGTCTAACCAGAGTTTATGGAAGAAAATGGAATTTAAAATCAGAAAACTTCAAATCATGTTACTACTTGTGTGATGGAGTAGAAGGAAGGACATTCCCCTTCCCCAAGCTTCTCTTATCATGAGAAATTCAGTGACCTAATGGAATTAATTTGTTAAGAAACTACAGCCTTCATGCCCATGGCTCAAAGAGACTTCCCCCACCCAAGTGGTTGTCTTTAAACACACAGAAAGGAGTGAAGTTCTATGTGTTATCATATTTTTATCTATAAGGATAAGAAGCTGTATGAACAGGGAAGCTATGCTCTCCTTATGCAAGGCAGGAAAGTGCTTTGCTTGGATAATATTTGTGATACACTTTCATAGAGCAAATGACTTCATCTTAATTGGCGGAATGTAGATATCTGCTTTTTCCCTCAAGTGAGAAGACTAAAGAGCTGGTTATTAATTCTTTTCTCATGTAAATGGGGGAGGTTTTTCATGTGAATGGGAGTGGTATTTCTTGAGTGAGGTAGAAAAGTTGGCTTAACCAAGAACTACAGGAGGAAAAAGAGTAGGCTGGGGAGGTGAGATGGAAACATAGAGTTAAGTACTCAAGGGAAAGCTCTGGCTCATGCTCAAAGAGGAGCCAGCCGTGGACAGAAGATTTTACTAACTTGTATACACCCTGGCCTCATCCATTCCACATAGGCTTAAATCTTTTTGATGTTGTGGCCCCATGTTACACTCAGAACAATTTAAACAAAGATAGGAGACAGCAAGTCTGGTCTGTTGGACAGATGGGAGACTTGCCAGCAAAAATATTGGCAGAAATATTTTTTAAGTACACCAGTGTTGTTAAGTACACCAGTGTTGTTCCTTTTGAATAGCTATCACCAAGGTGTGTCTTGCCCACCTGGCAGAATTATGTTTTCCTGAGAAGAGCATAGGTACTTAATGTCAGGCTAGGACTTAACAGTGGTTCTGACCCTGTGTTGACACCTTGAGCATGGGGATGGGTCTACTGGGTGGCTGTAAGTCAGGATTGTCCAATTTTGTTACAGGAATGGAGCCCAGCTATAGGCAAGCTCAGTGGAGAAACAGCAGCAGGAATTTCCTCAGCATCCCTAAATATCAGCTACGGTACAGAATTTTCTTTCTCAGTTTCGAACAAAACTTATCTTCCAGTTGTGTTGGAGGCAGTGATTCTTCCGTTACAGTCTACTTTGTGTAACTTTATATTTCCCAGGCAAGCTTATTAGTGAATCCTTTTTTTTTTTTGGTTTTTCGAGACAGGGTTTCTCTGCAGCTTTGGAGCCTGCGCTGGAGCTAGCTCTTGTAGACCAGGCTGGTCTCGAATAGTGAATCCTTTATAGCATGAATTTTACTTCTTTGAATTTCTCTTGCATTAATATCATATACATATCACACACAGCACACATACATTCCATGTGCATCACACATACACATCATCCATATCAAAAATACACATCACACACATCATACATACATATCAAACACTGCACTTACACACATCACATATATGCACTGTACACACATCACACATACATCCACACATGCATACACATACACAGTGAAAAGAATCTGCAAGTATTGTATACCTAGAGGGTGGTATCGGTCGTGCAAACTATCCCAGAGAAAAGTTCCATCTGGCAAACCATATAAAATAACGTGGCTGCCATTGGGCAGGCGGGAATCTAGATGCTTCAGCGTCTGCATGACATTGGAGTACATTTGTTCAGGAGTGGTCATTTCTGGTATTGGGTCAGCTCTCCTGAGGTGGAAGAGACAGCAGTATCTGATTAGCAGGAAGGTCACATATAAAACACTCTGTATCTGCTGGTTATCCATACTATTTTGCAAACTACTTTTGACTTCCTACCTTTCTGGCACACAGTCAGACTGCATTTACTGACTCCTTTGAAGTCTAATAAGCCATGTAACTGGTGTAAGAGTCTCTAGAATGTTCTCTGACTGTATTGCTGGTGTAAGTAGTGTTACAGATAGTTATATCACCTGCTTGAGGAGAGAGAGAGAGAGAGAGAGAGAGAGAGAGAGAGAGAGAGAGAGAGAGAGAGAGAGAGACCCATGTTCCTGAAGAGTACACAGTGTGAGCAAGAAGGGAAAATTTGTGGTTTTATACTACTAAGACTTTAGGTTTTTCTTTGTTTGTTTTTCTGTTTTGGATCATAAGCTCATCTACCCTGACTCATGGGTACAGGAGAGGGTCTAATATTGCTTAAGATTTATTTGGAGCTTTGGGACTTAACAATTGGTTTTTAAAAATTGCACATAGACCACAGTAAGGAGGCAGACATCTCTGAGGGATGATGTTATTTTATGTGTAGACATTCTTTTACCCTTTATTCTCAGTTTCTCCACCAAATTTGGGCTTTCATCATTGTTCTGATAGACAACTATCCTCTGCTTTATTATTATGACAGTATTTACCAATAATTATATTTCATACCACTGTCTTTCTATGGCTGCTGGTGGTCTGTAGAGCATATATAATCATCAAAGAAATCTCAAATAAATAACTTAATGTTTTTCTTAGTAGGGTTTTATTGCTATGGTGAGACACAATGATTGTGGAAACTCTTAAAAGGAAAACATTTAATTGGTGATGGCTTACAGTTCAGAGTTTTAGTCCATTATCATCATGGTGGGAAACATAATGGCACACAAGCAAACATGGTGCTGGAGAGGTAGCTGAGAATTCTGCATCTTGATCTACAGGCAGCAGGAAGAGACCGCTACACTGGGTGGGGCTTGAGCATCTGAGACCTCAGGAGTCCCTAGTGACATACTTCCCCCAACAAGGCCACACCTGCTCCAACAAGGTCACATTTCCTAATCATGCTACTTCCTGTGGGTCCAGCATTCAAACACATTAGTCTAAAGGGGCCATTCTTATTAAAATCAACACAATGCTGTATCTTAAGGCTTTAGAAAAAGGAAACAAGCCAAAACAAAATGTACTAGATAGACAGCAGTAATTAGATCAAGATAGAAATAAGTGAAATGCAAACAAAGCTACAAAGAGTCATTGAAACAGAGATTTGGTTCTTTGACAAAGCAAACAAGATGAGCAAACACTTAGCCAAATGAATTAAAACAAAGATAGAGGAGATCCAAATTAATAAAACAAAGATGAAAGGGAAGTTATTACAATGAATACCAATAAAATCCAGAGAATCATGAGGATGTAAACCTGAAGACTGTATTCTACTAAATTGAAAAATCTAAAAGAAGTGGATGGATATCTGGATACCTATCTAAGTTAAACCGAGATGAGACAGATTATTGAGACAGATCTATAACCAATAATACTGTAGCAATAGCAGGAAACCACTAAACAAGGAAAAGTCCAAGACCCATGAGGATCACCCATCAATACTTCTCAAATTAGTCCATCAAATAGTAAAGGAAGAAACTTCCAAACTCTTTTTATGAATTCATTACACTGAGATAAGGCCTCCACACACACACACACACACAAAAAAAAAAAAAAACCCTAAAACTACAAACCAATCCCCATGATTGACATAGATGGAAATATTCTCAACAAAATACTTGAAAACCAAACTCAAGAACTCATAAAAAAATGTGATCACCATACTCAAGTTAGCTTCATTCCAGAGATGCAGCTGTGGTTTGACAAATGCAAATCAATAAATGTAATATTTACATAACTTAAGCTGGCCTAAGCTTTGAGGTTCTGTTTCATCCCAGTTAGAATGCAATAATCAAGGATACACATGACAATAGATGTTGGTAAAAAATGTGGGAAGGAGCTGTTACTTACTTTCTGTGGGTATGCAAAGAGGTCTGGTCACTGTGGAAATTGATATGGAGGTTTCTCAAAAAAAAAATCAAACAAAGAACTACCACAAGACCCAACACACCCAAAAAACTCAGTATAGCACTACAGGGATGTTTGTACATGCTTGTCTGCTGATACTCTTCATAATAGCAAGGGCGTCGGTTCCGCCTAAATGTCCTTTAGCTGAGAAAGCAAACTGTGCTGCACGAGCACAATGGGATTTTACTGACCGCCCAAAGTTTCTGCTGCTGTAGCTCACACACATTTGCTCTGTTTCAGGAGTGTTGAACTTTAGTGGCACATTAGTCTTAAGGACAGTAATGGATAGGCCTAAGACCACTGAGTCACTTTAGGTAATTAGTGGAAATGCGAGGCACCTCTACACTGCCCTTCTTCCCAAATTCCTGAGGCTAAAAGTTGTTTTCCAGTCAGGATCTTCATTCACGTATCAAGTACTTACTGAGTAGCCACAGGTACTTAGAGAACTAAGAGAGACACGTGGCTGCATTACCTCAATAAGAGTTAGCAACCTCATTTTTAAAACAAGGTTGAAGAAAGAGATAAATCAGATTCCTGAAACTTGTTCCTGGACAGAGCCCTTTTGCAACCCCCTGGCTTGGGCATTGGATGGGACCCTTTGCCCACTATGGGTTATCTACTCCATCTTGATGTTCTGCCATCTGTCTTTATTTATCTAACCTCTCCATAGGACATCACAAAGTGGGCACTGCAGGGGCATGCCCCACTGCCAGCTCTGTTCCTTCATCCAAATGCTCACTGCATCTCTGCCCAGATAGATCCCTGGTAGGGGAGAGGCTGGCGTGGGCCTCTGGCTGATGTGTTTGATTTTTGGCTCTTTGGAAAAAAGAAAGCAGGACTGGGTTGGAGAGACTTGGAGTGGTGAGGGCATACTCAGTGATTCTGACCTTTGACAGGACAGCTTTTCTTCAGGCACTCTATCCAGTTGTAACTGTTTGCTATCTATACTCAGGGGACCCTGATCCAGGGACTTGGAAGTCACATCTCTGCTTCTCTGTTGTGAGCCCCAGTGGCCTTTCTTTTGCCATTAGATCCCAGAGCCTGACCTAGTACTTGGCTTATTGGTGGTGCTCAGCACGTGCTTTAAGACAGTGAATGAATAATAGAACATAAGGAAGACCAGAGTGAGCAGGGAAAGAAGACAAGCTTTAATTAGAAATCCTGCCACTCCTGGCTTTGCTATTCAATGGCAGTAGGACAAATTCCTTTACTTTGTGAGCCACAGTTTCCTCATTTCTAACAAGCCAGCAGTCACACTTGCATCTTTGGGTTGCTACGGGATGAAATGACACAGAAAGGAGCACAGATCTTGGACCAGGAACAGGTCTTAAGGGGTATACACTCTTCCTGGAAAGCCCTGGGTGGCTCGTCACAGAGACAGGGACCTGGGTCCTCACAATGTAGCTTTGGGGTCCTAGAGGGACCTAGGTATGGACTGACCCATGAGCGACAATGGATCATGGAGTGGCATGTCCCTCTCCCCAACTTGAGCTGATTTGTCTGCACTTCATTTAGAGTTCTATGGGAACAAATGAACTTTAACCCTATTGGACTTGCTCTCATCACAGGTTTGGGAGGCCCAGGAAATGGGTAGAACAAGGGGAAGATAAGCAATGAGCTGAGCAGGGAGCCTCCAGCTGGTCATTAATCAGTTCTGCTGCCTTGTGCATATCTTTTACCCCTTCTAGGCTTGTCTTTCTTGTTTTCCTAAAATACTGGGCAGATGGTCACTGGGAGCTGCTCCAGATCCTGTCTCACCCTTTGTTTACTTTTTAGCCACAACCACAGGGCAGATGCCCACATGCAGCTTATTTTTGGGGGTGTACATAGATTTTGCTACACCTCTTCAAATGTTGAGGGGGAATTACCGCTAATGTGGTAGTTTAGCAAAGCCTTTTTTACTGTGGGCCATCAGAATAAACGGGATTGAGTACAAGTTACATGTAGCTTCTTTGGCAATGCAAGTCTATTCTGTTCTGCAGAAGAATGTCAGCATATGAGCGTGGCATGTGCTCCTGTGGGGTGACTGTGCTTCTACTTTATGCTATTGCTAATGCTGTGGATTCTAAGTCTGGGGTCTTGGTGAAGCATATTTCCTGTGGTATAATCCACAGCTGCTCCTGGCATTCCTTGTTGTTATGACGTCGGAACTGAGAGCTAACGGATCAGATTCATTTCTTTCCACAGGGAGCTTTCAGTCTCACAGGTTGTTCCTTCCCATTGACGTCTCATACCCAGGCTTTCCTTCTGAGATAAACTTACTTGACACCTGCACACTATGGCAGAGTAGACTGGGGTAGGGAGTGGAAGAGGGGGGAAGCTAGAGTCAAATCCCAGCTGAGTAGGCCCATGATCGTTTTAGCGTTGTTTGCATCTTTCTCATGGACTTACCCATTGCAGACGTCATTCCCAATCATGGCATAAATTACGATGGCTGGTTGGTCCAATGCCTGGTTCCTAGACAAGCTGAAAAGACATGGAGTCTGAGCAGCACTGTCACCAGCAACACAGGCTGAGCCTGGGAGTATATCCTACAGTTGTGGTAACCACCCACGAAAAACCAACCAGTTTTTCAGATTTTCTTTAAGTTCAGCAAAGCTAGTCAGCCCTGTTCTCCTCTATAATCTCAGTCCAATTTACCATTAGGAAATGGTATATCAGTGCATAATATTGAAGAGCAGATTGGAATTTCAGCTAAAAAGACTTATCATTATCTTCTTAGCATCATTCAAACACTATTATAAATAAGGGCAGGTGATTTAGTTGCCTTATTCATACCCAGTTTCATAGGACATCCCAGAGCTTAATTAATTTACAGAGGTAAGGGTTGCCTGAGGCTTCTGTTCAGGATACTACAAACAGCCTTGCATTTGAATTTTCATTCCCAAATAGACCCCAAAATATTAGCTTGCCAGGCATGATGTCTCAGCATCTGGGAAGCCATGAAAGAAGAATTACATGAGTTTGAGATGAGTCTGGGTGGCATAGTTAGTTTGAGGGGCTACAGTATGAAGCGCTGTCTCAAAATCAGAAACAAAAGAATAAAAAAGATAGGTTTCATATTTGTAAAACCAGACTATGATATAATCATTGTGTTTTTGCAGTTACTTCTTCAGAGTTGAATTTTATTCACTTAAATATACATTTTATGTCCCATTGAGAACATAAATAAACCAATCACTTTCCAAGACACTGGCCCAATAAAAGGATGCTGAGTGTTCAGATACTAACTAACCAACTATTGACACTACTAGAAATGACATTGGGGTAATAAATGAGAAATTGCATTCCTTTCAAAATAAGTTAACCATATTTATAAGTTTCTTAGATGTATCTTCCACTTACCTTTCTATGAAATTCTTCAGATTTCTAGAAGATGCACCTGTAGAATTACAATTAAGAAAATAGTCTTTTAAGTTTAAATGACAGCACTGATGTCAGCTGAGTTCACATGGGTGATTGCGTTGTTCAGCCACCAGAGGCTCCAGACCACACTGCTGATGGGTACTGCTCATTTCTGGAGATTTTCTGTAGTGTCTTATCTTGGCTATCACCTTCAGGGGTTCCCGCTTACAGAGCTTGTACTAGCATAAGCCAAAGCCCTTTGGATTGGTGGGTTGCCAGAGGTGAGTAAATGATTTAGTAGATGTAAGGAAAAAGTATGTATCTCTCTCCAAAGAGATAAGATATCCCCAAACTAAGGATCGGAGAGACAGAAAATAATTCTCTGTGAGAGACAGTTTCCTGGGGACCCCCATTTAAGGTTCTGATATTCAGAACACTGAGTTTGGATGGTAGGGACCCTCTCTGAATAGTGAATTGCTCTATGCTGTCTACAGAGGGAAGAAATGTACAACTCCAGCTGCCCAGTGCTACTAGTATCCTATAGTGGTTCACAGGTCTGCTGGGCCTTTTATTCACTTCTACCCAGGCCTCCTAATCTCTCATTTTTAGAATAATAATGAATGAAGAAGTGTTATTATCATTCTATAATATTTTTTCTTTTTAAATTTTTTCTATCTATTATGTATACAGTGTTCCACCTACATGTATGTCTGCAGGCCAGAAGAAGGCACCAGATCTCATTATAGATGGTTGTGTGCTACCATGTGGTTGTTGGGAATTGAACTCAGGACCCCTGAATGAACAGTTCTCTTAATCTCTGAGCCATTTCTCCAGTCCCTTGATATTTTTCTTAATGATAAACAAAAAACCAACAAAAGCACAAACTTTTGTTGTTCTAAAATTATAGGACCAGGTCCAGCCAAACTCAAGTGGAATTTGATGTGCAGAGAACCAACAGATCTTAGGAAAACAGAGTAAAGAGTTATCACAGCTTATTAGATGGGTTGTCCTTCTTCATAGGCAATATCTCCTATGTCTTTCTTGACTACTCTGGACAAGGACAATTGTAAGTAATTTCAGTAGATTTAAAAGAGCTGTCACAGCTAGGGGTGATGGTCATTTGTAGTATGTTAGCATCCTGGAGGCAGAAGATGCAGAGCTCAAGGCCAGCCTGGCCTATATAGTAAGATCCTGTCTCAAAACAACAACAAACAAACAAGGCACAAAACAAGGAAGTAACCCCAAACAGAAAGCAAGGAACCACTTATTCATTACCTAATGCCCGTTTTTTCTTGTACCAAATACTCTCTGCTGCAAAGTCCTTGTGTTTTCCCCCTTTTTATTCCCTCATGGAAATCTCAGTTTTATGAAGTTACCTACGTAGTTAATGTCTCTCCCACTCTATTCTTTCCTAGTCTCCGTTCTTTAATTTCTACTAGTCTTTTGTCAGACTCGGCACCACATCTTTCTCCTTCCCAGCCTCTAGCGTCCTCTTCTGTAGGTGTCTCCTCAGTTTCTGAATGTTGATGTATCTGCCGCTGGAGAAACTACTACAGCAATGACAGCCGGCGGGTAATAAGCAGCAGGGACAGAGCTTGTGGCACACGGCAGAAAAAGGCAGCTATTTGAAGAAGTTACACCTTTTGTACTTTACAATCTTAGTTTCACAGAAATGAAAAAGTTTGGCCCTGGAATAGATGACTTTTATTATTCATTAACATGGTCTAGTGGAGAACCTTCATGTCCACTGTTATGAGTAGAAGAATCCCTACAGGCCTTTAAAGGCTGAGCTTTGGTGTCCCTTAACTAGGGTGTCTCTATCCCAAGAAGAGAAGGTCTCATGACCTCAGCATCAGTTAGCTCTCCGTAACTGAATTTCAACACATGGTCCTACTGAGTTGGTATTGACCATATCAGCAAGTACCTCACATTCTGTGTATTCTCTCAACTTAGAAACTAACTTTGGTGATATTCTAAGTGAACCTGTTACTTTTAGTGCCTGACAATAGACCCTAGTTTTTTTCCTGAAAAGAGAAGGAGGACATTTAAATATAACTAGAATAAGTCTTCAAAAATTAAATCATGCCGGGCGGTAGTGGCGCATATCTTTAATCCCACCACTTGGGAGGTGGAGGCAGGCAGATCTCTGTGAGCCTGATCTACAAGAGCTAGTTGCAGGACAGGCTCCCAAAGCTACAGGGAAACTCTGTCTTGAAAAACAAAAATATTAAATAATTACTTTTTGCAAAACTGAGTACTTACTATGTCAGGTGTTGTGATTGAGTCTGAGTATAGAACAGAGATTAGAAAATACACAGTCTTGTTCTTTGGAAGCCCAGTGTTACTAAACAAGCTATGGTCATAAAGTGTTGGGGATTCAGAAAGCCCTGAGGGTGGAAACTTAACTGTTTGCTGAGATCCTAAAATAGGAACACATTAATCGGTCCACAATGCTCTGCGTGCAGTTCTCAGAAACAGTTACAGCTAAGTGCTGTGTCAGCTGTGACTATCTGCAGTCAACAGAGCAGATCTGAGGTTTTTCGAGTTCTGGAGTTTGCGTAATTTTGGAGACTCTCCTTAAGGGCAAGAACATAAACACAAAACATCCAGACATTGGGAAGAAAATATAGTGCAGACACGGGAGCCCAGGCCAACTGTGGTTAAAACGCTGGAATCTTGCAACTTTTATACATAAGTATGGTCAGCAATCAAGTGAGGGGACCCCAAGTTTCAGTAGCATTAGCTGCAAAAATCTGCCTTTTGACACCCTTTATGTCTTGTTACTAGCTTTTGGTCAGGCTGCCAAATTCATAGATAAGGCTCAGAAATAGGAAGAGAAATGCACCTGATCTCTAGTAAGCATGGCCATCATTGTAAAGGCTGTTCCTTAAAAATAGCAGGGGATTAAAGTACGTTATTTTAGCTGTTCTGTAAGAATCCATGGGGAGAATTAGGCAGTACATTTTAGTTTATTAACCACAAATACATTCGAACAAAACACGCACAGTCTCCGAACCATGTGCAGGACTTCAGGCTCAGATGCCCACAGAGCCTACAGGTGCAGTGCTGTTGAAGCCACCCTATAAAGAGCAGCCATTGCTCAGTCCTGATGAATCTGGGTTGTCCATGTTATCAGACTTGTCTTCAAAATGGAAATGGGATACATGGGACATTTGCCAAAAATCTCCTGATCTTTTAGACATTGGCCATGAATCCAGTGATTGTAAAAGATAATTCATTTTATGATACACACCCCACACAGGTTAGGTTTTAAATGATTTTATCATTGAGAGACCCACAGCGAAACACTGTATGTCAAGGACAAAATTTTGGGTCTGGAAAGATGGCTCAGTGGTTAAGGGCACTGGCTCCACTAACAGAAGACCCAGGTTTGGTTCCCAGCTCATACATAGTAGTTCACAACCATCTTTAACTCCAGTTCTAAGGGATCTGATGCCTCTTTCGGCCTCTACAGGCAAAGGCACAAATGGCCTTGTGTGTCCTCCCCCTATCTAAGCTCTCTCCTATGCAGGATGACAGTGGATCTACTTGCTTTGAATAGCTTTATCTTCATTTTCTGTTTGTGCATTATAACAGCAGACACTACTTATCAAAAACATTTAAGATTAAAATAAAGATCTTTCTTCCTTTTGTTTCTGACAATGTGGTCTCCACTCCCATTCTCCATGTGTGCCTGCGTGAGTGAGCAAACACAGGGTCTAACATCAGAAAACAAAAGGGAAGGATTGAGGAAAGCCTTCCTTCGTATCTTATTCATCACCCCATGCCTTCTTTGTATGCCCTTTCTTCCTCCATGAAGAGGTTACATTTTATGTCATCAAATGCAAATCTTCATCCTTTCTTCTCATGTGTAGTATTTATTGTATTCTCCTTGACTTCTGAATACTTTTTTTTAGTTAGTGTAAGATCTTTATTTAATTTTTTGCTTATTTCATGTGTGTGGAAGTATGTTTTTAAAGGGTAGGAATTCTTCCTAAAGCAGAAAACACTTGATAGTTTCATCAAATGACATACCTGGTATCTATCAATCAGCTGCAATCATTACTGTGTTTACATCTCCTTTCTGATCTCATGTACTTTGATGTTCTGTTTGAATGTAATTGGCCCCCATAATTCTGTAGGGAGTGTCACTTGTTAGGATGGGTACGGCATTATTGGAGAAAGTGTACCACTGTGAGGGTGGGCTTTGAGTTTTCCTACACTTGGGATATCACCCAGTGTCTCAGTTGACTTCCTTTTGCCTACAAGATATAGGACACTCAGCTACTGCTCTAGCACCATGCCTGCCTGCACAGCACCATGCTCTCTGTCATGATAATGAACTGACCTTCTGAAACTGTAAACGAGCCATGCCAATTAAAAGTTTTCTTTATAAGTGTTGCCATGGTTATGGTATCTCTTCACAGCAATAAAAACCATAACTAAAATATATAGGTAATGGTGTTATAGCCTGTCTTTTCCCACCACTTAGCTCATTCACTTCCCTGTATTTGAAGTGAATTTCTTGTAGACAGTCTCTAGTTTTGTGGGTTATTTTTATTAGGTTTGGTCTTTTGTGCCAGGGAGGAATGCAGAATCTTATACCACTAAGCATGCATTCTGCCATTGAGATACAAGTCTAGCCTAGAGTTGGTGCTTTTAATTTATTTTTATTTTTTAGACAGCATCAAAGTAATATGTTTCAATGTGATATTTTATATTTCAGTCTATTCTAATATTATTTGTTAAAAGATTATGTACATTCAATGTAATCATTGATAACATTTAAATTTTGATCTACCATTTTGTTATTTGTTTCGTTTTTGTTTTATTCTTTTATTCCTCTGTATTATTTTAGTTTATTTAAATTTGTTTTTATTGTTTTAGATAAGGTCTTATTATTTAACCTGTTAGTCCAAAACTCTCGATCCTTTTCCTTCTAATTCCTGAGATCTGGGATTATAGATATGTGTCATTATGCCTGACAAAAATTTTGCTAGTATTCTTCTTGAAAGTCTTGGTGGTTCTTTAGGGGTTGGGGATGCTGTTCTTACTGCTGAATCTTTCTCTGGAGATAAGTTACAGACAATAGTCCTGTTGCTGTCAGTCCCCACAGGTTGTGCTTCACATGCTGGTTACACCCTTAGAGACTAGCAGTTTTCTGATGAACATGTTTTTACCATGTATTGCTGTGATACTTGCTATGAGTTCCCCAAGCTTGCGGTTCATGGTGTGTGTGGGGGGTGGGGCTGGGCCACCGAGACACCCATAAGACAGGGGTCTTTTTAGAATGGCATCCTGTGGCTGTTCCAGTACAATGCAGAATTCTAGTACTACAGGGTTTTCTAGATGCTTCCTGTCAGTGAGGCATCCACTGCCTTTTGCCTAGATACATCCTCATTTCCTGCTCTTTTGTGTATGGTGCTCATGTGCGAGGTGTGTCTGTGTGTGCTAACGTGGAGGCCAGAGGAAGATACTGATGGTTTCCCTCTGCCATTCTGTGCCCAATCGCCTTGAGACATAGTATCTCACTAAACTGAAAGTTGGCCATTTTCACTTGTCTGCCTGACCAACAACCTCTTGGGATCCACGTGAATCTTCTCTGAATGCTGGGGTTACAGGAACAAGCAATCGTGTCGAGCTTCTTACATGAGTGCTTGGGCTCTGAGCACAGGCATTTATGTTTGCAGAGCAAATCCTCTTCCCTACTGCAGCATCTCCTTAGCCCCCTCCTGTGCTTTAAAATAGCCACTGCTTTGAAAGTACAGTGCTGATTTTCTGAGCCTGCCTTAAACCATGGCTGCTGCCATCTGTTGCCTTCCCTCTCTCTTGCTGTGAGTGGGAGCTCTCCAAACCACCCAATTGCTCTGGAATGGACTCTGGTCTTTCCTTACTGTTTTGTGAGGTTCCCTATTTCTTTTTGCTTTTAAAGCTAGAGCTATATTCAGGGACCATTCCTCTCTTATGATAGCGTTATCTAATTTTCTCTGGTTTGGTTTATTTCACGGGTATTCTAGCAGACCATGCTTGCATATCATCTGACAATTTCTTTTCTCCACATAAACTCAATTTCAAATGATGTAGATTTTTCTTACACGTCTATAATTCATCAAGCATTTTCAGAAGAAAGATTTGTTGAAAAAAATGAGAATTTACATTTCTTCTCTTCTACAAATGTTTGTTTGCAATAAACAGAAGTCTTGAGACTAAGATATTGATCTTGAGCCCCAGATCCCAGGCATTTAACAACCGTTTGTTGTGACAGTTCCTGACAGTGTTTCCACTACTGGAAATGCCTCATATCACAAATGTTTCTGTCACAAGCAAGACAAATTCCCTAAAAATATTTGGGTAGGGTAAACTATGCTTCCAACTGTGACTGCATTCTACCTCCGAGTGCCACATCTTCACAAGCACCTTTTGCCTGTGCTGCTGGAAGCAGAGCTCTGCTTCTCCCCTACGCCATTGCCTTCAGCCCCAACCCACCCTACTCACCACTTCCTTGCACCGTTTGGATACTGCTTAAATCTTAACTTTGCTGTGACATCTTTTACTTCTTTAGAGTTAAGTGTCTCTCAGCTCCAGAGGTTGCAGCTTACTTTTGCCCCAGCGACGTTCTGACAGAACTATGATTCCTTTCTCGTTTGTCTCTTTTCCATTTGGTTATGACCTCCATGAAGGTGAGGCCTTTACCTTGCTCATCTTTCTATTTCTAGAATTCATTGTTAAATTGAACAGCAAGACAATAAAGACGGGAAGGCAAAGCACTTCCATGCTTACATAAAGCCCAAGAGAATTTAAGCTGTCTGTAGACACAGCCGATAGCTTTCCAGTTGGTGCCTTTTATCTAAAGCTCTAAACAAAACAGATTATTGAAAGGAGATGCCCTACAACTTCAGCACACCGACAAACATTCATTTAAAGCACAGTATTTGCAATGCAGGTGTGCTGATCCTCTTCACCTGGTTGCTGTCATAAGCCCTGCTCCTACCTGTACAGGTTTGTCTTAGTTTCTTTTTTGTTGAGATGATAAAATACTCTGACAAAAGCAACTTTAAGGAGAAGGATTTGCTTTAGTTTACAATTCAAAGCTTAGCTCATCATGCTAGATAAGGTAGCAAGAGCTTAATGTATCTGGTCACACTACATCCATAATCAAGAGCAAAGGGAAAATGAATTCACGCATGCTAGTGCTCAGCTCTCTTTCTCCACTCCTGTACAATCCAGGATCCCTTGTCTAGGGAATCGTGTCACCCATAATGGATGGGTCTTCCCTTTCCAGTGAATGGAATGAAGACATACCCCAATCCTGGACATGACCAGGGGCCCATCTTCCAGGTGATTCTAGATTTCGTCAAGTTGGCAATTAATACTATCACAAGGTTGTATGAATAAATCCAAATAAATAGTTCCACTTGGATAAGAGCATCTCCATGGTTTAAAGATTTTTTTGAATTCTAAACTTTTATAAGTATTAAACATGATGAAAAGTTAATACATAGTAAGAGAGAGATTAGTTCATCTATAATGATATGTGCCATATTGTAATTTTTTTTCTTAAAAGTTCCTATTATTGCCGGGTGGTGGTCAGCACTTGGGAGGCAGAGGCAGGCAGATCCTTGTGAGTTCAAGGCCAGTGTGGTCGACAGAGGTAGATCTAAGACAGGCTCTAAAAACTACAGGGAAACCCTGTCTCAAAAAAAAGTTCCTATTATTATTAAATATTGTATCTTAGAGATACGTTGGATAATTAAGAGAAAAAAATTTTTGACCTGTAGGCATTGAGTGCTTCTATATCATTTTGTTTTCAGATGGACTATTTAAGAACTGCATATTAAAGATTCTACTGCTGTGGCCACACTCTGTCAGACTCCCCAAACAGAAATGGCCTAGATGTTCTGCTATAAATAATCTCTGCCATCTCCTTTCAAGGTTTTGTGTTGTGATCAAAGGCTCAGCTCAGTAGTGGTGCTCCCCACATACTTCCTGGAGCCCTATTTCAGTGTGACACTGGCGACCTCAGAGCTTCCCTCCAGGGCTGTTCTCAAGGCTTTTGAAGGTATTACAGACATTTTTATTCTGAAACAATTGCTAAAATAATATAAAAACATAACAATATAAAATAATAAAAATAGCACAAAAATCTTCACACATTCTTTACATAGATTTTTCTAATTATATGTACCTGTAATAATTATAATGATCAAACACTAAACCAACATGAGTACAATGCTGTTGTCTAATCTAAATATATAACTTAAATGTCACTGATGACTGCTTCTTGGTCTTGGACTAATTCACTGTACTTGGCTCTTAGGCTTCTTTAGTCTGGACAGATTGCTTTGTCTCTGCCTTTATGACCTTGACAAATTTGAATGCTACTGGCCAATTCTTTTTAAGTGGCTTTTAGTTTGGGTTTGTCTTAACATTTCCTCATGACTAAACTTGGGTTATGCAATTATTTTGGCAAAAATACAATACCGGAAGCTCAGTTAGTTTAAGGTCCCAAACCTATTTTGTTCCAGAATAGAGATCATGGGATGTCTAAAAATAAGGAGCCCTTGCGTGTGCAACTGAGTTCAGCTTAGTCTGCAGTATTATTTTTTATAGTTCAATTATAGTTTGTCTTTTTATTCTTTCTTCTTTTTGATTTTATTCTTTCCCAAGGAGACAAAGAGAACTGGCTCAGAAGTGTTGGGTTAAGGTATCTAACGCTGACAACTCAAGACAGAAAGATGACCGTTGTCAGGCCACAATCTAGAAAGGGAACAGTGCGGCATGGCTGAAAATGTGACCTTCAGTAGGAAACAGACATGGTTAAAAGTCTGTCACTGAAGAGGTAATGCATCATGATATGTTATATAACTTCTCTTAGCCCCGTTTTCCTCATCTGCAGATGGAGAGTTGCTTTGTGCATTCACTGAGGACAAAGTATGCAGCTTTGAGCTGGTACTTGATATTTGCCTGAATGTGTGCATGTAACAAAGTCACACCCAAACACCACCCTCTAAGGATGGCCTGAACAGTTGTCCCAGACTAATGGGCTCAGGTTCTGGGTAAAACATGATTATCCATCCAGGCTATGGGAAGAAGTGGTCCTGGTCTCCATTGTGTGCAGCATGTCCAGTGTGGTGTTTCTGGGTCTAGAATCAGACTTGATAGTGCTCTTGCTCATTGGGGAAGCACAGTCTTTCTGTCGGATATAAGTCTTATCACAAGGTGACTGTTGTCATGCCTGTTCTTATTAGAATGTGCCCCTCTAAGGCCACTGCCCACTACTGCTGGTCACTCTGTGGTATCCAGGTAAAGAAAAACACCCTTCCCTGTGCTCAGCTGATATAGGGTCTCATAATAATAAACTGGCCAAGAGAAAATAAACACAAGAGAAAATAAACAGATGTTTGTTATCATGTGCTTTGCTCATGTACAGGCTGAGTGCTCAGGGATGAGGACATTGAAAGGCTGGCTAGAACTTGGACTTATATATCTTCTTAGACTGTAGATAGTTGGGAAACCAAGTTATGGGAAGATGACCGGGAGAGACACAGTAAGTAGGGGTCCATGTTCTGCTTTGTCTTGAACCAGTCTCGGATAGTGTGATGGGAGAAGATTGAAACTAGAATGGCTGCAGAGACAGACAGATGGAGCATACAGTGTGCTGTCCTAGGGACCAGCTCCTTAGCTCCGACTGATGACATCAGACACAGTGCCACAACCGCTCATCTTCCAAGAGAAGAAGGAAGATGGATCTTTTTTTTTTTCTTTTTTAAAGCATAAATCCCCTTGAGTTTTAAGTGTCAGTGACAAATAAGACAAAAACATGAGTTTCTGAGTGGGCGATGCTTGCCAAGGTAGGGGGATCATGAATCAGGGGAGAGCCAGGGTTGCTTAGTGAGACCTGAACTCTGGAAAACAAAACTAACAAACAAAAAATAACAACCCCCCAAGTAAAAAAACAAAAACAAAAAATAGAAAGCATTTTGAAAAACAGAACATTCTGATTTGTAATTTCGGAATCTTAGAATGTGGATTAAGTTGAGATTAGTCTCATTTAATGCCCTAACTTTGCAGATAGAAATGGGGGCTTAAATTGAAGAAGTGACTCATTACAAAATTAGATGAAGATGGGTTAGGATTTGGATGAGGTCAAATCATCTATCAATCTGCATCACACAAAGGCCTTTTTAAGTCCTCTGGATTTGCTTCAGAGAATGGCATTCAAACATTAGAGTTAATGAAGGCCAGGAATCATTGCTTTGAATTTAGGGTTTGCTTCTGCCCTGGTTTTTTCTCTGGAGGGGAGAGGAGAGTGAGTTGTCTTGTGTGTGGTTTATAGACATGGTCATGTGACCTATGCTGATCGACACCTTGTCTAATGGTGATGTGTCCCCGGAAACAGGAACAACAGCTCACTGTTGCCAGCTGTTAGTCTGAGGGTTTTTGTCAAAGACAGCTCTCCAGGTAAAGCCAGGATGTAGACTAACCCCATAGAGAAGAATTTCAAGATGGTCAGAATTAAGAAAAAAAAAACGATTTTGTTGTTGTTGTTTTATTTAAGAAAAGGACAGAAGTGCACACCCAAGAGTAGATACAGGTGTCTATGGAGAGAATGGTGCTAAATGTCCTAAAAAATATGTCAACAGTGTATGTGACTTCTGAAGTTACATTGTTCAAAGTATAGAATGGCTATTTGAATTCAAAAGAATAAGTAAAAACATCTTGAGATACTTATTCTTAACTAATAATTTTTTAAATTTTAAAATAAAAAAATATTTATTTCTTGTTTTTACATCCCTCCTCTCAGAGCAGGGGGAGGGAGGGACTCCTCCTCCACTGTTTCTCTTTAGATACAGGCAGGCCTCCTTAATGATTTCTTTTTTAATAAAGTAAATTATAAAGTAGTTAGTGAGGTGTCCCTGTACAGGTTTATAGAAAAGAGTGCTAATAATATAAAAATGTAAGTCAGAAAGGTCTAAGAAATTCTTAGGGTTCATAAGTCACACGAAGTCAATACACATGTTTTGACTGTCAATATGGCTCATAATTTGTGTGTGTGTGTGTGTGTGTGTGTGTGTGAGAGAGAGAGAGAGAGAGAGAGAGAGAGAGAGAGAGAGAGAGAGAGAGAGAGAGAGAGAGAGAGAGATTCCTCAAAAACAGGAGTCTGGTCCCTT
This sequence comes from Dicrostonyx torquatus, assembly GCA_028555095.1. Taxonomy (NCBI): domain Eukaryota; kingdom Metazoa; phylum Chordata; class Mammalia; order Rodentia; family Cricetidae; genus Dicrostonyx; species Dicrostonyx torquatus. The sequence continues at coordinate 3,110,897 of JAQHUG010000233.1, read as the reverse complement.
GTAGGCATTTGGTGAGCTGTGTAATAGGTCTTGACTCTTAGCAGTCAGACAGTCACATCAGAGCCACCTGGTCTCTCTCTGTGTCCTGCTCTTCTCATTTTTCCTGTATTTCACCTCAAGGGCAGTGGTGTGTCAAGAGAACACAGTTCAGTGGTCACTCAATGGCTGCTGAGCTATGCCCATCACCTAGCTGCCAAGGACAGTTTCCCATTCTATGGGAAATCGCCTCTGTTGTCTCCCACCCCAACCCTATTCATCTGAACTCAGGGCCTCTTTCCTCATACTCTCTGAGGAATTCTTTCTTATGTAGATGGATTTTTCTTTGGGCTGCCAGCTCAAAAAAAAAAAAAAGGTGTGGGGGGATATTGTAGAATACTCCTTACACTCTGTGAAGATGTTTAGTAAACCAATTAAACCACAACACTCTCTACTCTTCCTGCTCTAGTCTCTCACCTCTAGACTGTTTACCTAGTCTTCCAAGCACTTTCTTTTTTTTTTAAAGTACATTTTATTTTTAAACTTTTTCTGGTGTGTGTGTGTGTGTGTGTGTGTGTAATTCGGGGTGTCCCATCATGCATGTGGAGATCTCTGCTTCCACTGTTGGTTCCTGGGACTGATCTGAGATTTTCAGACTCCAATGTCAAGTGCTTATGTTGATGACCCTAGCCCGAGTTTCCCAGGCTAGCTTGACTATTGCCTTTCTCCCTAGCTTCTCTAGGTTTCTTTCACTCTCTCCCATTCTCCTAAAGGTTTAACAAAACCCAGAGGAAGGAGCAGGCCAAGTGAAGTTTGTTCAGTGTGGAGTTTGTGGTGTTGGCAGAGAACATGAGAGGTGCATGACAAAATTAGCTTTGCTGCAAGGATCTCGGTGGGTGTGGGAGGCGGGTGAAGCTGCAAAAGCACACTCTAGCAGTTTACAGGCGCCAGTAACTAACCTAGACTCTTCCCAGGGATTCTGCTCTCCATTTTGTCTGTAGTGGGTGCACAGGGAGGGAGCCCCTTTCCCTCTGTGGTGGTAAGCTTTATCCCATGACAAAATGTGCCTTAAATATTTTAGCATTTCTGCAAACAAAACCTTCCAATCCAAGTGTTTACACAAAAGTTTTGCTAGATTTGCAAAAACAAAATGAGGAAGATGGTTAGTGCAAAGAGTATGCCGAGCTTGCAAAAGCTCACTTGGCATTCATAGCAGGGTCCATGAGCATCCTTTGTAGCCTGTGAGCTGTAGTAGTAGGCAATTGAGGGTCAGGATTAGGGTTTGTTTTGTAAGGCAATGGAGTCTTATTGATTTCAGAAGATGGCTTATTGATTTTTATTATTTATTAAAATTATGTTTTATATCACCCCCATTAGTCCCTGGTGATTGCCAAATTGTTCTGTTTCTCTAAGTCTGACTACTTTAGATGCTTCATAGAAGACTCTGCTTTGAGGTTCACTGTGTTGTTGGGTTAGACAGGGTTTTCTTCTCCCTAAAAGGGGGAATAGTGTTGTGTTGCATTTATACGTCATATTTTCTCTATCCATTTCCATACTGGTGGACATTTAGCCTTGTTCCACATCTTTACTGTTACGAATGATGATGTAATGAAGAAGGTAATGCCAGCATCTCTTTGAGATCCTGCTCTTAATTATCTCAGATAAATATTCATATGTGGGATTAATCAATTATACAGTAATTCAAGTTTTCATATTTAGAGAAATTATCATGCTGCCTTCTAAAATAGATACAAGACTCTGCAGTCTCTCCAATAATACATGATTCTAATTTATTGATGTCCTAGCCAATACTTGTCATTAGTTTTTTTTTTTTGATAATGGTCATCTTAGCAAATGTTATCTCAGAATGGTTCCTGTCCTTGCTATTAAAGCAGTTCTCAACATGTGGGTCACAACTGCTTTGGCATTCTAAGACCCTTGGGAAACACAGATATTTACATTATAATTCATAACAGTAGCAAAATTACGGTTATGAAGTAGCAATGAAAATTATGTTATGGTCGGGGGTCATCACAACATGAGGAAATGTATTAAAGAGCTGCAGCACTGTGAACGCTGAGAACCACTGTGTTAAAGGAAAAAAAATGATGGCATTTTAGTTGTAAAAGACCGCTATCCATGCTTTAGTCCTCCTTAAAGGTTGAAATTAACTTGAGAGCTTTTAGGTTAAAGAAAAAGTATTGGATAGGCAAATCCCTGCTTAGCAATGCTAACTAAGGTCAGTGTTAAACTTATTGTCATGGCTCTCACAAGCCTTCTGATTCCTGTCCATCAGGGAGCTAGACTTAAAGCAAGTGACCCAACCCTAAGCCCATGAAAGCTCAACCTCAGTACTGACTTGTGCTGAATGAGCCTGTGTAAAGGAGCAGTTGGCTCTCTTGGGTGTGGGTGAGGGCATGAAATCAGACAAAGAGGACAGAGGGCCAAATCTACTTTCTGCATCCTCCCTAAGTCCTGATGACTAATGCACACCCAGATTTGAAGAGTGGAGTCTTGTAGCATGGGTATGGCAGGTGGTTTAGGATACCACAGTTTCTATGACAGCCTCCACAGCTGGGTACCAATTACCTCCCTGATAATTTAGTCTTTGAGAGATGGGCTCTTTGCTGAAAACAGAGTGACATCTCAAGCTCAATTCTCCTCCAATTTATTAAGTTTCAGCCCTCAGCATGATCCTGAGCTCAAGCAGCCAAGGCTGTTCTCCAGCCCCACCCCTGTTGGCCTCAGGATGCTCTGGGACTCAGTGCTTATTCTGCCTCCAGTGTCAGCGGAATGCTGAGGAATAACTCTTTCTTCCCAGCCCTGGCAGGGTGTAACCCAAGGACCTCCCACCCCAAGGACTCCTTTCCTTGACTGGCTCATCTCTCTATTCTGTCCCTTAGCTCCTGTTCTCAGTCTTAGACTTGCCATCGTTAGTTTCTGTCATTTCTCAATCCTCTCCCCTCCCAGTCTCTTCTTCACAGAGGGAGCCACTTCTGTTTCCAGGTGCTTCTGCTGCCCCAATGCATCGCTCTTCCCTCCCGCCTGTCACTGTCTGTAGGGACCTGAGTGCCTATTCATGCACTGTTATCCCATCTCTGAGAGGCCCAGCTCTTATCATTGACGTGTATCTTTTGCATTTATTTGCTATGTTTGTTTGAGAATCTTTGACATTGAAAATGTGACTGATTTAAAACTACTGCATAAAGAATAGTACAGATGGGGCTGTACTATTACTGCCTGTTTCAGCGGTGTGCTGCTGATGGATATTTAGAAACTTTGTTTCCTGATCCTCTGACTGCTCACATCTCCACACCAAACCCTGTGGCACTCAAATATGCTTATAGTATCTCTTTTTTTCCCTTTTTTTATTGTTAAAAGAAAAATTTACATTTACTCCCCTTGTTCCCGGCCCTCCTGCTCCCCCACTACCCCACCGCCCTCCCCCTGCTTCCTTAAGATGGTGCAGGATACCCTGTCCTATGGGAAGCCCAAGGCCCGCCCCCCTCCATCTCGGTCTAAGAAGATGTGCATCCATATAGAATAAGTTCCCAAATAGTCAATACATGCAGAAGAGATAGGTCCCAGTGCCATTATCGTTGGCTTCTCAGTCAGTCCCCACTGGCAGTTACATTCATAGAGTCCAGTTAGGTCATATGCTCAGTCAGTCTTGGTCCAGGTGGATTTGATGAGCTCCCAATAGATGGAGCACACTGTCTCTGTTGGTGGGCCAGTCCCTCATGGTCCTGACTTCCTTTCTCATTTTCTCCCTCCTTTTGCTCTTCCACTGGACCTTGGTAGCTCGATCCCTTGTTCTGATGTGAATGTGGGTCTCTGGCTCTATCTCCATCCATCATGCAAAATTTCTATGGTGACGATTAAGATATTCAACAAAGTAACTATGGGACAAGTTCAGTTCAAGCACCCACTCCTCTACTGCCCAAGTACCTAGCTGGGACCTTCCTATGAATGCCTGTAGTATCTCTTTTATGTATGGTGGCCTGTCTGGGTCAAAAAGGCCCCAGGTTTAATGACATTTGCATAATAATAACATGGCAGGAGGCTAGCACTGCAGAAGTCAAGCTAAGTCCTCACTCCTACCACAGTGACTTTGAGTGTGATGTCTGTCCAAGAGAGAATGGAGTGAAGATGACCCATTCAAGCTAGCTTATCATCCAGGTCACCCCAAGTAAGATTCTAGTATCACTTCCTGGGTTCAGTCCCATTTTATCCTTCAAGATTTTGTAAGGTAACCACAGGGTGGCTCTGCTCTTCCTTTCCTGGATCTCACTTTCTATTTCTTACAGGTAAGGTGAGGGACCAGTCAACACACAGCACTCTGACCCTGTCCCTTATTGGATACCTCTTGCCCTGTCTGTTTCAGAAGGTTGGAGTTAAAAGGGCCATTTACAAACAATCTCCCTTTCTGATTATGAGAAGATAGGGTGGGCCTGCTACTTCCTAAGCCTCACATCAAAGTATTATTCCCAGGATCATAATGACCCCCGCACTTCACACTCTAAAAGGCTCTGTACGCATTGGCAGATACTGAAAAGATCTGACAGTCAAGATGAGAATAGGAGCTGTTTCTTTAATTTTTACTATACAATTTAAAAGAAACTCTTTAATATTCTATTCAACTGTTTCTTCCCCCTTTTATCTTTCTTGATGGTTCTGAAAACTAAATGCAGCCATAAATATGCAGAATGTAAAAAACTGACTTTTCCTATATCTAATAAAAACCTTGGGGAGTAATTGAAATAGCTTGGTGTGGGCAGTCAGGTTACACGCTGCATAATATCAAAAGAAAACGCACAGCAAGGAAAAGCAACAGAAAATTAGAAGAGGAGCTGGAGAATAAAACTAGAACTTTAGATAACAGGAGACTATAGGAAACTAAAAATACCCTTTTAGAATTATGTTCTTAGAAGATCTGATGAGAAGTATATTCAAAGAAGCAATAATGTTAGACAAGGTGAACATTTGTATAATTCTGAGGAATGCAAGTGGAAGAAAAAGAAATCTCTCCAGCTCCTATTCACCGGACTGACAGAAGCAGAGACTTTGCACTGAATTCACCATGCATTTTTTTTTTTTTTTGTGATGACTCCCTCCTTTTACCTCCCTTTGCCTTTTGCTGTGGACAACCTGGATTTTAAAGGAATGTATGTTGATAAGACAGCAGAACGCACAAAGAGAACTGGCTACTCTTTGTTACCAGAGGCACTCTGGAGTATCTCACTCTCGTCTTCATGGTTTTTACAAAAGATCATCAGATTTTGGGTGGGAAAGTAAAGTGATGTTGACATAACTGGGTCTTGAGAAAGAGAGGAATGTTGACTCTGAAGTCACACACACACACACACACACACACGCACACAGAGAGAGAGGACAATTGTACTGTGCATGTCTGAAGAGTCTGACTGCTTATCACTGTAAGAACTAAAGTTTACCTGTGAGCTCCACTTGCCCAAGGACAACAAGATAGCTTCCTGGAATGCTGGGAGCTATAGCGCTTGGGAAATAACAGGACACACGATTTCACTACTAAACAAGGTTGTTTGAACCAACTATACTGGATGTGCTTGATCCCATGTGGGCAGGAGGAACATAGGCAGGGAATATATCAGGATGTATGCTTGCCCTTGATTGGACCTGATGAAAAAATGCAGTAAATTATGTTTTTTTTTTAATTTTTAAACTTCTGTAAAATGTGGCTCATGGTCATTCTCTGAAAACCCAGGGGTGGGCCTGGCCAAAGTCCATCTTCCTGGCCAGTATTTAATTATAGTTTGCTTCAAATTTGGATAAGAATTGTATAACTGGTTTTTCTCTTGTAGATTTTTGGATTAACAATCACCTTGCCTTAACTGCATACCTTTATTCCACTATTCTTTCTAGACTTGATTTCTTTCTAGGGTTTGGTTTTTGTTTTATCTAAAAAATAGAACTTTTCAGAAAAGTAGAGTTGGAGGAAAGAAAGCAATAACTACTCTAAATTTCTCAGACAGCAATCTTAGGGCATGTTCTACCAATCTTTCTTCTTAGATACAGCCTTTTCCTATTTATTTTTAAAATGTGGCAGAAATTGAACTATAATATCCAATTTCATGGTACAATTTTCTTTTGTCTATATTTTATCTTTTCAGTTAAAAACCAGACTATTAGACATAATTTCTTAAACATGCAAAACATACCATAGAAATGAGCTTCTGCTTTTTCCCAGACTGTATTGGAAGCAAGTCTCTATTGCACTGAGGGCTCTTTGAGTTTCTCACTAAAGCGGAGGAGTACAGGAAAGAGCGTGCATCTGTGGGGAGTCACAGGCAGCTTCCACGTGCATTGTTAACTCCCTGCTAGTTGTGTTTGTGTGTAGAGCAAGGACAGCCTTTCTCTATAGATCATGGCAGACCACAGGATAGTGGAGGAATGGCCTTCATTGGTGTCTGAGTGGCACAAGGTCGGCAGAAGTTTCAGGCATGTAACTTGTTATCTCTGTGACCTGGGACAAAGCTCTTGACCTGTCCACATCTCCTTTTTCTGAGCTGTAGCAGTGTAGATACCGTCATACCCTCCCAGTTCTGAGAAGAATGTTTTAACATGTTGGGTAATTAAGCTGAGTGCTGTAGTCAATGTGTACATTGTAAGTTTTCTTCCCCATCTCTACCATAACACTCCCAGAGTGATTGCAATCAATGCTATCTTAGTTCTGAGGAAATATAATAATACTTGCTGACAGTGTTTATTGTGGAACAGATTTAATGAAGATATATACATATACATATATATACTGAAATATGTTTTTCAGCATTTGGCGGGAGCTCAGTAAATGCCAGCTACTATTAACCAGTTAAAACATCTTTGTCATTCTTAGAAAAGTAGTATATTCATTTCATGTAGAATACTTACTTTAAAAAATACATTATTTGTAGGTAACACAGTTAGTTAGCATCCATGCTTCTTGAACACTTTCTCCACATCTTTCTCCAATGAGAGATGGTAACTCATGGCATTAGCTGGGCTGTGGCTTATTAAGCAAGGGTGTTTTGGCCATTGTGAATCAGTATACCACCTCTTAGCCCATGTGGAGAGTAGAGACTCACATGAGTAAAGCTTACAACTCAGACCTCTGCAGAAATGTGGGAGAATGCTCTACTGGACAGAGCAGAGCTTTGGCAGAGACCTTGATTTGCCCTTGCTTAACTAAGGCTCATTTAGCTCACGTTGCTTGAGCTGTGTATCCCTGCATTTGTCTGAGAATTACTAGAACTGTTTTCACTGTTGGGTGACTGATCTGACCTTCATATTCTTTTGTCTTCAACCTGTTCTCCTTTTGTGTTTGTAAATGGCGGAAAGGCCAGAACACTGCTCAGAGAGGGCAGTGTTGGCAGAAGGGAGACTTCACCGTGTTCTGTCTGTCTAATGCTAAATTCTGTGATACGTCCCAATAAAGGCAATTACAGGTGCTTTGTCACACAAGCAACAGGCTACGCACCGTTTCTCGAGATACTCTGGTAGTCCCTGTGATTGCAATGGTTTCTTTTCCTCAAACGACGGTAAATGGATTTTTCTTCAATTCTGAAACAAATAAATAAGCATGTATTTAATATTAAGACACTTGATGTCACTCAAAGGAGCATGTTTCTGTGGTGATTTTTAGAAGAGCAATAAAAATAAACTCAGCAAATCCGAGCATCATTGACGCACTGTCTTTATACCATGAATGTATTGTTTGGTGTCCGGTGACACAAGGCACACCTGTATGGGAAGGGTGTTGTTGATGACGTCAAAGTTTTGCTTTTATATGGAGCCCAGCAAGGCCACACCTTTCTAATCTTTCTACCAAGAGTTGCTGCAATTTCTTCAGCAGTCATTGGCCTTTACCATAGTGTTATTTAAAAGTCAAGCAATTCCCTTTCTTGGCTGCTGCAAGGCTGTGGAAGCTGCTTTTGCCTGGAGGTCTGCTCTCTTCTGTACATATGTGTGTGTGCTACAGAGCTTGTAGAAGCCCTCATGTCCACATGAAATGACGACTCCATTTCCCTGCTTTCCTTGTGCCTAGATGATGCAATAGAACTAGAAGTGCACAGTGGCAATTTCTAGTAATCTTTGTTAGGGAACACTTGGAAGGTAACTCTTGCTCTTTCTTTCTTTATTCCCCACCTCCATTCTGTTGCTCAGAATAGGAATATTACGGTCTTGGACTGTGGAGTCAAAGACGTATCTTGAAAAGGTGGAGGGGTGAGCTGGTGGAGCCTGTGTCCTCAGGGAGACTGGGTGGAGCTGAGCTTCAATACCAGTCCTAGACTGCATGTCTCTGAGTTTTTCTGTGTGAGGAAAGTAAACCCATGATTTATTTTCAAGCCATATGTTAAGTCTCTCTAATTGGGAGCTAAATCTAATATTAATGGACACATGGCTTAGAGACAAATTTGACACCAGTATTGGGTTATAATTATAGACATTTCAAGCAATTTTTTGGCTCCCTATCTTTGACTTTCTATTTTATTTTGCCAAGATTTTAATTTAATTTGAATGTAATGTTATGTTGCCTGTACTTTTATAGACTTCCTAAAATTCTTTTTGAAACAAGACTATATATAAACTAATGAATGATAATTTAACTGATAAATATTTCACTACTCTTAAAAATGCATCTCCATTTTCATAAATTCATATTTAACAGCCTTACATACAATCACCCTTTATTTTCAATCATTATGAAAATTATACTCATTGTATTAGAGTCCTTGACAACTGTCTCAGATCCTTCAAAAATGTAAGTATGAATCAAGTTTGGGCTTTCAGGATGCATTGGAAATATCACTTGGGAAGATCTACAAACAATACTTCTTGAACTATTCAAAGGAAGGAAGGAAGGACAGAACAGAATGAGCAGTCCCAAACTCTTATGAAGCCAGTGTTACACTAACACCAAAAAACAGATGCCTCCTCATTTCCTATCCAAAATCAAAGACAAAGCAAAAAACAAAGACCAACAGCAACAAAAACTAACCACCACCACCACCACCAACAACAACTAAAAAAACATCAAAACAGCAACAACAACGGAAAGCCCTCTGTCAATATATCTGATGAACATTTATTAAACAATGCTCAAAAGAAATTTGCAAATTGAATAGAAACATATATCGGATATAATATTTATCATGACCAAGTCAGTTTTATCCTGGAGTTGCAGGGATGGTCCAAAATACTAAAATCATTAAATGTAATAAACTACAAAATGGACTGAAAGACAAAAATCATATGATCATCTCAACAGCTGTAGAAATAAACCTTTGACAAAATCCAATATGCCTTCATGATAAGAATCCCAGAGAAAGTAGGACTGGAGGGAACCATTCCTCAACATAGCAAAAGGTATATGTGACAAGCCAATATTATCCTTAAGAGCAAAATATCATCCTTAATCATCCTTAAGAGCAAAAAAACTCAAGCAATCTCACTGAAAACAGAAAACAGACAGGGCTATCCACTATGTTGGACATTTTCAATATTGTCCTCAAAGCACTAGCTGGAGCAAAAGGACAAGTGTAGAAAATTCAAGGAATTCAAATAGAAGAAGTCAAACTATCCCTCTCTTCAGATGACATGATATTATTCCTAAGAGATCACAAAAATTTTTACCAGAAAGATTCTATGAAATGTACCCAATTTTATTAATCTACCAAGGCACAGAATTCACTTACACAAATTAACAGTTTTTCTATACCAACAACAAATGTACAGAGAATGAGATCATGGACATGGTTAAATCACAATGGCCTCAAAGAAAATAATATATCAAGGAATGAACCTAATGAGGAAGGCAAAAGACCTATCCAATGACAACTTTAATTATCTGATGAAAGAGATAAAGACACTAGAAAATGGAAAGACATCTTATGCTCAGGGATTGATAGAATTAATATTGTGAAAATTACCATTCTACCAAAGTTCATTTATAGATTCAATGTAATCTATAAATTCCCAATAAAATTCCCAATTTCATTCTTCGTAGAAAGAGAAAAAAACTATACTAAAATTTATATGGAACTACAAAAGACCACAGATAGCTAAAACAATCCTGAGCAAAAGGAGCGATGCTACTGGGTTTCCAATTCCATATCTCAAGATACACTCTAGAGCCTTTATTCAATACAAAACAAGAAACAATATGGCACTGGCACCGAAGCAGACATATAGACAATGAGGCAAAATAAAAGATCTAACAAGAGTATGCAGGCTCTTAATATGTGACTAAGATGCCAAGCACACACTGGAGAAAAGACGGCATCTTCAGAAAATGGTGATGGGAAAGATGCAAGTTCATATGACAATAATGAAATCAGACCCATATCTATCACCTTGTACAAAAATTAACACCAAATAGATAAAATTCTTAAATGAGAAAACTGAAACATTGAAGCTGATAGATGATAAATATAGGAAGACTGGATGGTGCTGGCTCATGCCCTTAATCCCAGAACTCGGGAGGCAGAGGCAGGTGGATCTCTGTGAGTTCAAGGCCAGCCTGGTTTACAGAGCGAGTTCCAGGACCTGCTCTAAAGCTACACAGAGAAACCCTGTCTCAAAAAAAAGCAAAACAAAACAAATTCAAACAAAACCAAAGGAACAGGTATAGCAAAAGACTTTCTGAAAGAGACTTCATTAACTCAGAAATTGAGGCTAAGAATTGACAAATGAAATCTCTTAACACTAAAAAGCTTCAGGACAGCCAAGGTAACAATCAATTGAGTGAAAAAGAAACCCAGAGAATTGGAGATAAGTTATAATGCTGTGCATAACACAGAGGATTAATAATAAGAATATACATGGAATTGGGAAAAACAAACAAACAAATAAAACAATCCAAACCAGAATGACCTATTCAAAAAAACGGGCTTGGAATCTGAACACAGAGTTTTGAAAAGAAGACATTAAAAATATCTTTGAATATTCATTGTTCTTAGCAATTAGGGAAATGCAAATCAAAACAACTTTGAGAGGTCATTACATCAGTCAGAATGATAAAGACCGACCAAGCAACAGACAGTAAGTGCTAGAGAAGGTGCAGGGGAAGCGATGGACAGCCGATGGTCCATCCATCGGCTTGGGAAAGCAATGTGAAGAGCTTTCAAAAACGTAAAAATAAAACTACTATATTACCCAGTGATTCAACTCCTCAGGATATTCCTAGGGGACTTGATATCCAATCCACACACACTTGCCCAGCTAGGTTTGTTGCTGCTGTATTCAAAACATCTTGGAAGTAGGAAGAATTAAAATGTCCTTCAGTTGCTGAAGGAAAATGTGGTACAACAACACTATGGAATAGTATTCATTTGTAAAGAAAACTGGAAATTTCAGGTAGATGGATGAAACTAGAAAAAAAAAATCACATTGAATGAGGTGGCCAAGGCCCCAAAAGACAAACATTGCTTATTCTCTTTCATCCAAGGAAGTATATACCCTGAAATGACTTCAGACATCTGAAAAGTATGAGGGGACCATGTATTGGGAGCGTGATAATGAGGGAAATAGCAAGGTACAACTGATTTGAAAGAGGAATTAGGAGAAATGGGGGCAATGCTTTAGTTGGGGAGGGGAAAGGGAGATGAATACAGAAGGAGGTAAAATAACAAGTAAGGATATCTTAAAAAGTCATAAGAAATCATATTACTATCTACCTAACAATAGATATGATACATATAAATCTGTTTCTACATGCAATATGTGTATATATATATAATGAAATAATCTATCAGGACTGACAATTCTCCCAACCAAAACACCAGGCAGAAGATCTCTTTTTAGTTATATGTCAACGTTGTCCAAGAGACTCCCAAAATATTTTGGGGTATTCCTATAGCCTTTGGTTACATCCAAGAGGTCAAAGGTAAGTCCTTATTGATGAAGACACATACTTTTCAGACATGGGACCCAGATGACCTGAGCCAGATCTGACTTTAAAGTCTCCTTCATGAATACCAGCTTTTGTGGTACCAGATGTTGCCCTATAAACTTCCAAGTGAGGGGATCAACCAATACTCCTACCCAACTATGATGTATAAGAGTCACAACAATGATCAGCATGGCATGAGAACTCTAAGGGAAAAAGAGTGGCATACATAACTTGGTAGTAACTAACCACAACTCTCTAAGGTCTTTTAATATCTGCTTAACATGAGAGAACCCGTACCTGGTGTAGAAACACAGGGTAATGAAATCATAGATCTTGGAAGAGAACCTATAATCACCACTTCCCTAAAACAGCATAATTCCTAACCATGTTTATTCTAATACCCACATATAGGTTTTCACCCTTCATCAAAGAAACTTCTCTATTCAGAAGATGGAGACTTACATAAAGCCACAACTGATCAAAATTAAGAGAACAAGAATTCACATGGTATTCGGTTCCTAATGATGCATCTGTCACATGATTCATGCACCTAATGCTCAGGAAACACATAGAGGAGGGGTAGAAAAATTGCGAAAGCCAGAAAAATAGGAAGTTTTCTGTGAGATTGTGTCTCCTAGAAATGTCAGAGAGGCTCATGAAGTCTCACCAACATGCCAGCCTAAACAAGACCCGATCAACAGTGACACAAATGGACGTGCTAACATGGCTGGAGGAAATCTCATGGGACCTCAACCCTAGACAAAGGGCTACAGACACCTGGGGAATACTGACGATAAATAATCTTCCCCAAGAATGAGCACCCCAAATGGTTATCTAATACCAAGTAGTCAGTCATGAGATCACATGCATGCACGTAGTCTTACACAGATTGAACAGGTTGTGTTTATGTACTTAGATGTATATGTAATAATAATTGAAGAAAATGAGCATGAATTTGAAAGAGAGCAAGGTGGGGTACCTGGGAGGGGTTGGCAGGAGGAAATGGAAGGGGGGGAAAATTTATAATTATAATTTTAAAAAAATTATAAAAATTATAATTTTAAAAAAATTATAAAAATTATAATTTTAAAAAAATTATAGTCTATAAAAAGAACTCTATGTTGAAAACAGGGAGAACCCAATTGAACTTAGGTAATACATGAAGCTCTCTTGGATCTTTTTCCCCAGCAAAACCATTTCATGTATCTTACTAAGTATCCAAGGTCATTGTATGGAGACAAAAACTGGCCAGTTAAGGTCTACCTGAATTCCTAACCCTCTAAATTGTGAGATATTAAAAAAATACTTGTTTTAAGCCACTAAGTCTAGAGCAGTTTGTTGTGTGATAGATACTTAGAACAGATGATAATAAGGTCCTAAGTTATGATAACGTTCCTTAGACAATTGAAAGAATTTACTCATGAGTTCCTGGCCTACTAGCATAGAGTTGAAACCATTGTGCCTTGGTGGTTTAGAAACTTGCAATGTCACTTTGTCCTAACTGTTTTGAAGTCTTTGGACATGAAGTTTGGTGAGGATTTCTTTATGTTTTCAGTGTCAGACATAAAGAGACCTTTCGCCCTTTTGGCTCTGAGCAGCACCATGGCGGTCAGCAAGAACAAGCGGCTAAAGAAAGGCGGCAAGAAGGGAGCCAAGAAGAAAGTGGTTGATCCATTTTCAAAGAAAGACTGGTGATGTGAAAGCCCTGGCCATGTTCAGTATTAGAAACATTGGAAAGACACTAGTCATGAGGACTCAAGGAACCAAAATTGCCTCCGATGGCCTCAAGGGTCGTGTGTTTGAAGTGAGCCTTGCTGACCTACAGAACGATGAAGTTGCATTTAGAAAATTCAAGCTAATTACTGAGGATGTTCAGGGCAAAGACTAACTTCCATGGCATGGATCTTACCCGGGACAAGATGTGTTCCATGGTCAAAAAGTAGTAGACCATGATTGAAGCTTACGTTGACGTGAAGACAACCAATGGTTATTTGCTCCATCTCTTCTGTGTTGGTTTCACTAAAAAAAAGCAACAATCAGATCCGCAAGACCTCATACTCACAGCACCAGCAGGTCCACCAGATCCAGAAGAAGATGATGGAGATCATGACCCGGCAGGTGCAGACCAATGACTTGAAGGAAGTGGTTAATAAAATGATTCCAGACAGCATTGGGAAAGACATAGAAAAAGCTTGACTCTTTCTATCATTTATCCTCTTCATGATGTCTTCATTAGAAAAGTAAAAATGCTGAAGAAACCCAGGTTTGAATTGGGAAAACTCATGGAGCTCCATGGTGAAGGTGGTAGTTCTGGAAAAACTACTGGTGATGAGACAGGTGCTAAGGTTGAACGAGCTGATAGATATGAACCACTAGTCCAAGAATCTGTGTAAAATCCAGATTCTTAATAGTGACAAATAAAGTCTTATTTGTGAAAAAAAAGAGACCTTTCAACCAAAAGATGCATGTTTGCAGTCTGAGATATAGTCTTGAATTACTTCAAAGGTGATATTCCCATCTCCCTTTGTCCCTCCTACAGTTATCATTTAGATAATGACTCATCTGAATTGTTCTTCTAATTGCCCTAGTTTTTTCTGCCCTATTTTTATTTCTTTGCATTTTTTTTCATTTTCTTAAGGACAATAGTCTTAACTTCATCTTTCAACCCTACTATAAAACAATGTTATTGGCATAATTTAGAAGTAGTTTGGTCACTGAATAGTTCTTTAATTTTATATGTCCTAATTTTAGTATTGTAGCATCTTATCTTTCTGAAGATGCTAATTGTAGTTATTAATTGTAATTATTTTTCTAAGTATGCTAGTAAAGTTCTTTTTTAAAAAAACAAACAAAAGAGGGAGGGGATCTCGGGGAGAGGAGAGGCAGGGGAATAGCTGGGAGGAATGGAGGGAGGGAAACTGTGATCAGAATATATTGTATGAGAGAAGAATCTATTGCTAATTAAAAAAGGGTTTCTGGCATTAGAAATATGACTTGGCATATAAGAGCACTGCTTGCTTTTCTCGAGTAGCTGGGTTCAGTTTCTAGTGTGCACATGGTATTGCACCACCTATTGTAATTCCAGTTCCAGGAGACCTGGTGCCCTTTTCTGGCCTCCCTAGGCACTGCCGTTACACAGCGCATAGACATATACAGGCAAAACACCCACACACTATATAAAAATTTTAAAATGTCAAAATATAAAAATTAAAGAAGGCCTTTCCTTTTACTCTCCCTCCCCTTCTTCTAATTCCTTCCACGTTTGAAGTTTTGTCAGATGTCTGATGATCTTGGGTTGTCTAGTTATACATTGGAGCCTCCTGCATACTGGTCAGCTGGGAATGGCTGCCGAATGTGCTGGCTCTGTCTGGTTTTGGCTGTAGGATGAACTGGTTGGGTCTGAGGAACTGTCTGTATTAAGTTGGCCAATGCATCTATCTGTGAGATATTGTCTTAACTGATGTAGGAAGACTCAGCCACCTTAGTCATTATGGGTGGCACTATTCTCTAGACAGAAGGTCTCGAACTATTTAAGAGAAAAGGAAACAAACAAGGCCTGCCATGCAGGCATTAGTTTCTCTCTGCTCTTGACTGTAAGTGTGGTGTAACAAGCCTCTCCAAGTTCATGTCACCCTGTTTTTCCCACACTGGGGGACAGTAACCTGGAACTTTCAGCAAACCCTTTCTCCCCTAAGTGCCTTGTTTCTGGGGTCCTTTATCATAGCTCTAGAGATGAAACTAGAATGCTGGCTCTTAGTGGCTTTGGGTCTGTCCTCTAGGTCTGTTCACATTGCTTGGGAAGATTTGTCTGGCCTGTAGTCATGAGATTATAGCTAGATTAGAGACACCAGGGTGGACTGGAGAAGGATTCTCCCGGTCTACAGGCTGTTGGCCATAGTCTCTCCAGAGGACAAAGCTCCAGTCTTCTCCCGGCTAGCACAGTTGCCCACCTGTGTAGATTTACAGGATTAGAAAAGCTGCATTTTCGGTCACCTAAACACCAACGTTGCTCCTTTTAGCTTTCACCTCCCTTTTTACAGGCACCCTGTATAGATAATTGTCCAGTCCCAAGGAGTTTTACAGTGCAAACCAAGGTTGCTGGCTGACATTCCCTCTCACCAGCTTGGGACGCAAGGCTTCCGAGTCAGCTCCCTATCTGTTGTATTTCTTTCTGGCTGCCAACAGTCTCTGGGGGCTGATTCCCACCCGCCTTTGTCCTTGCGGATGAATTCATTTACTGTTCGTGGTGTAAAGCTTCTCTGGAAGAGAAGAAAGTGCTTGTTTCCGAGCTGCTCACTCAGTCAGAAGCCTGAAATGAACACTGTGTGGTTAATGCCCTCTGCTTGGACTGCTTTATTATATTTTGTGGAAACATATGGGAAGTGGACATTAGATGTGAGTTCAATGCTAAAATAATTTTACGGTCAATAAAGAGTGCTTATTTTCTTCAGGAAAGTAATTGTTACCAACATTTAGTCATAAATATATCTTAATAATTCTAAAAATGAAACTTATGTACCGAAATATTGTTTTGTTCATGGCATGTCAGCTCATGGAGGGTAAATAATGTGACTATAAGTCTCAGAGATAAAGTCATCTGAACTGTACATGACAAGAATATAGATATTTTTGCCAATCACTAATAGATTCATTAACATTTTTTGTCTAAAAGTGGCATCCATAATTTTAGGATTAAAGTCTTACACTAAGTGCTGGGAGTATTTTAAATAACTAGTGGTTCCGTCTTCTTCCATAGCAATTCCAATAAATAAATTCCCTCATAAATTCTAGGAATTGAATTCCCAAGAATCTTGACAGTATAGGATATGTGTGAAAGCAATATTCTGAGATGCTTTTGGGCAGGAATAGAAGGAAGTGGAGAAGGGCGATTGACTTGAGGGAATGGCATAGTCGAGATGGAGGAAGGACAGATGAGAGCAAAGAGATATCTTGATTGAGGGTACAAGTTAGAATTGCTGAGGGGGGAGTTTTCTTTATTCAGGGAGAGTTGAACTTGCATTAGTGAGACAATTGGAGAATACTAGGGCGCTAACCATGATGAGGCTAGACTACAATGGCTCTTCTCAGTATAGCAACCACAGTCCAGGGCAGTTCCAATGAAGGAGTGGTTGACCAACACAAAACAAACTCTGTAGTATTTTTGTGGACTTTCTGTTTCACTTTTATTTGTTTTGGATTTTTTTTGTCTTTTTGGACTTTTGCCTATTAATTTTGATTTTCAGCTTTGTGGAGGTTTATTTGTTTTGTTTTGTTGCAGTTTCTTTCTTTCTCTCTCTCTTTTTTTTTTTAGAGAAAGAGACAGAATACATATAAAGTTGGGTGAGTAAGGAAGTGGGAAGAATATGATCAAAATATATTGCATATGAAACATTTTAATGAAAAAATCAAGCAAAGCAAACTAAAGTCAAGAATGAGCTCAAGAATAATGTAGATAGGATAGATTTATATATGAAAAATGATCTTCTATTGACTTGAGTAGAACTACTTAGAGCAGAGCAAGAACTTTCATCAGAGAGCGTCATGATGAACCAAATGTGCTGGGTTTCTGACAAACGTCGTTTGTTGGGTCTTGACAAACTTTTTTATGCATCGCATTTTTGTTTCTAAGAATTCACATATGAGCACTGCATCTACATCACTCCTGCCTCTCCCCTACTCCAACTCCTCCTGTGGCCCCTACCTCTCCCTCCCAAGTTCATGATCTCATCTTTAAATATTATTATAATGTAAAAATACGTTAATAATTTGTATAAATATATATACATATACACACATGAATATATAACACACTGAGTCCATTTGGCCTTGCTTGTATGTACATATGTCCATCACTGAGCACTTTGAGATCGGACAACCTATATGATGACTTATCCCTGTCCCTCTCGGAAGCCATTTATCACTCGTAGCTTTTGAATGAGAGGGTGGGACCATTTGAAATTTCCCATTTATGGAAATTTTATAATTTTCATAATTATGTAGTTTGTAGGCTTTACAACTGGGCAAAATTAGAAGCTATGCACTCTAACAAACCTGCCAGTCACGGGCATGTGAAACTTCCCACTGAGTTGCTGTTCAGAGGAATACAAGAGTCACTTATAACAACACAGGCTATTGCTATTGCCCTTGGTTACTTCCCAGAACTGGAAGGCAGACCCTATTGCTGAAGACACCATGCACTTTGGACACAGGGCTTGGATGAATTGAGCTGAAACTGACTGGAAGCCTCTTGCCTGCAGACTGGCTCTCATGGGGACTGTGGGAGCTCTGCAGCTGCCAAGAGACAGGTAGTCTCTTTTATTTTGTCATTGTTCTTCCTGCCAAAAACACAAATAGTTTAAATCGAAATTTTGAGGTGATATTAAATTAAATCATGGGGAATAAGTTCCAGAAATGACAGAGAAGGCTAGGAAGAGGCTCGGGAAGAGATGAAGGGCCATGTTTGATGAGAAGGCTAGGGCAGAGGAGTGAATTACAGTAAAACTCGGGACTTGAAGAAAATATTGGCTGTATCATGGGGAGTGGCTTTTCTACTAGAAAATTTTGGAGGAAAGGGTGAGTAATTTTCATTCTTACTTAAAAAGGAAAATGCATGCCTTTAACCCCAGCATTCAGGAGGCCAGGGCAAGTGGATCTTCATGAGTTCAAGGCTAGTCTGGTTTACATAGCAAGTTCTGGGACAGCCCTGGCTACATAGCAAGAACTTATGTGGAAAAACAAACAACAACAAAAAACAAAAAACATGTGATGGTGGATTGAAAGAAAATGTCCTCTAAAGAGAGTGGCACTAGTAGGAGGTGTGATGTTGTTGGAGGAAACGAATCACTGTCGGAGTAGGCTTTGAGGTCTCCTATGTTCAAGCTATGTCTGGTGTTCACTTTCTGTTGCTTGCGGATCAAGATATAGAACTCTCAGCTCCTTCTCCAGCACCAAGCCTATCTGTATGCCATCATGTTTTCCACCCTGATGATAATAGACTGAACCTCTGAAACAGAAGGCCACCCGAATTAAATGTTTTCCCGTATAAACATTGCTATGGTCATGGTGTCTCTTCACAGGAATAAAATCCCTAACTAAGATTCATAAAAAACCTTTGTCATCTTGTAGACTTAGTGTTTCATAGAATAGTTTTTAAAGAAAATTGGTAGATTCTGTATTTGAACATTGTAATGCCCTGAAATCTCTCATATCCTGTTGGCTAAGAGAATTCTATTAGAGGGCTGGAGAGATGGCTCAGCTGTTAAAGGCTAGGCTCACAACCAACAATATGTAAGAGCTCTGTTAGAGGATGTTAATTTATCTTGATCACTGTAATTTGAAAAAATACACCATTCTCTACAGAATTTCAAAGAGAGGTTTATTTACCTGATGATGACCAGATTCACCCCTTAACTAGTATGCCCTTTCCTTATTTTTTATATTTGGTTATTGAATTAGTAATTGTCTTTTAAACTAATTTCCTCCAATTTGTTGGTAACTATTTTTGTCCTGATTGTGTGATCTAGTAGTTGACTGAATGTTGCTAATTCTTGCACAACATTGTTGTAAGAGGTTGCTTGTTTGTCCCGACCGCCCAGAACCGAAATAACCACACAGAAATTGTATTAATTGAGTCATTGCTTGACCCATTAGCTCTAGCTTCTTATTGGCTAACTCTTACATATAAATTTAAGCCATCTCCATTAATCTGTGTGTCGCCACATGGCAGTGGGTGGCTTACCTGTAAGTTTCAGCATCTGTCTCCGGCGGGGCTACATGGCTTCTCCCTGACTCTGCCCTCCTTTCTCCCAGCATTCAGTTTAGTTTTCTCCACCTAGCTACGTTCTGCCCAACTATAGGTCCAAAGCAGTTTCTTTATTCATTAATGGTAACCACAGCATACAGAGGGGAATCCCACATCACAACATTGCTTATAGGAGACACCTGGAAGTCTAGAGGTTAAAGAGATGCTGATTGACTTGGGCAGGGCTCTCATTATGCAGCTGGTGATTCAATTCAGCCTGTTTATGTTCCTCTACCCTTGCCCTATCATTTTGCCTGAAATGTTAATTCCCACAAATCTGGTTTGATTTGGACATCTGAGAAAACATATATGAAGGAGGAACTCTGTGACTGTAAAACACTCTGCAGCTGTTTGGTGATATCATGAACTAGGTTGACAATTCTTTTTAAGCTTTATTTTTATAATTACTTTCAATTATGTGTATGGCACCCCTCTCCCCTAATTACAACATATGTATATGTTCATGTCTATGTGCAAGTATGGGCATGCGAGGGAAGGTGCCCTCAGAATCCAGAAGAGGGCACTAGGTCTCCTGGAGTTGAAGTTAAAGACCGCCATGAGCTGCCTAATGTTGGGTCTGAAACTAAACTTCTCTGCAAAAGCTGGCCTCATTATTAACCACTAACCCATCTTTCTATCCCTAGGTTGGGATTTCTTTCGCTGAGTACCCACTATATGCTGAATATTGTGCCAGGTGCTAGGGCTACAAAATGAGGTTGTAATTTCATCCTTTGAGATGCTCTGTCTGGGTGCAGAGTGGATGGTAACAGCTATGGTAAGTCAAGTCAACAGCAGCTCAGTGAGAACCATCTATTCAAATAGGAGGAGGAGCCCTGGAGATGCAGATTGCTGAGCAGTGAGGGTTGATGCACAGCAGGGAGTAACAAATGG
Source organism: Dicrostonyx torquatus (assembly GCA_028555095.1). NCBI lineage: Eukaryota > Metazoa > Chordata > Mammalia > Rodentia > Cricetidae > Dicrostonyx > Dicrostonyx torquatus. Next base: position 3,090,321 of record JAQHUG010000233.1, on the reverse strand, counting down.
GGGTACTCAGTTGGTGGATGTGACACCCAAAGTGGGGCAGATGTTTATGGAGATGTGTGTAAGCTCCCTTGTAACCAGGAAACTGAAAATTAGAACAGCAATGAAATGTTAGATCAGAAGAAAACTAAAAAGGAGACAATATTCTCTATTGTCAGAATGCATGGAAACATGTTCTCATTAGCTCTGAGAATATAAATTGGTAAAGCCCAATTTGGAAAGCTCATGAAACTAATAATGCATACATGTTGATTTGACAATTTTCCCTATAGAAATCTTTGTATGCACGTATGAAGTGGCAGTACAGAGGTTTCACTGAATTATTATTGAAAATGAGACTCTGAAAATAAGTTGAATGTCCACAGGAAGGAACCATGCTATGAAACACTATGTACTATTAAAAAGGATAAAAGAGGTTCAAAGTATTATTAAAGTAAACATAACTTTTAGTATATTAAATACAACATATCATTATGGGGAAATTGCCACAGCACACTTACTTAGTTGAGCACAAATATCAGCATGGGATAACCTACAAGGCATATGGATGAGATTGCACTATCCCAATTGATCTCAGCACTTTCTTCTGGGAAGAAGTATAATTGGAACACAGGAAGGGGGACATTAATTCTTTTTTTACTATCAGTGACTTTTTGTAAATCAGAATATATTCGTATTCTGAATAATTGAGAGGGAAAAATTTGCAAATAAGTAGAGGCTAGGGAAAGTCTTTGTAGATACAAGGGTTTGTACAATGTAGTAGGGACAGTCCCTTCAGGTGGAGTCATGGATTCTTCAGGTGACTCTTCCAGCCCAAAGCTGGTGCCTCAGTGTGCCTGGATTCTGACTTTTCTTGTCTTTGTTAGGGTTTCATTTCAAGCTTTGTTCTTTCTTCTTTTTAGATCATGCTATCACTGCAAGAATGCTTCAGAATTTCTAGTTTAAAAAAAAAACTTCCTGATTTATGATTTCTGTCCAGTTCTCTCTCACTTTGTTCTGTAGTAAAATTCAATGCACCTGTGTTCAGTTGACCACCTCCTGACCCCACTCTCCAAGCAGCCTGGCCTCGTACCTCATCCTGCTGCAATGGCAGGGCTGTGTGGCTCTCAGCACCCACTGTCATGTTCACTCTGATCTTCCTCCATCCTCGCCTTCCTCTTCCTGTAACACCATTAGGGTGATGGTCGCTTCCTCAGAAGCACTTTCTTTACCCTTCTAAAGCACCTTCTTCATCCCTTTCCAGTCTGGTGGGCTGTCCCTTCTTAGTCCCCTGCTCCTAGATCACAAAGGGGGGCTTGTCTCAACCTCTGAGCTCACTGTTTGTTTCACTGCTGCTTTAGAGCAGAGTTCTCCGAGTTTTGACCTCAGAATCAATCACTCTTAAAATTATTGAGGACCCTGCACAGAGTTGTTGGTATGTGATGGGGAAAGGTTTTAGCCTATCAGACTAATGGCCATGCCCCGCCATTAGCCATTAGCTAATTATTCTGGGTTGGACCATCAGGTCCCGATTAGGTATAAAAGACTGGGTCCGCATGGGAGAGCTTTCTCTCTCTGCAGATCATGGGTTGGTGCACCCATGGGATCCAGGGTCTGGTATTGTAAATCTGTTTGTATTCTTTACCCCTAATAAAGTATATATCTTAGATGTAGCTGGCTTGGGTGATAATTTATTAAATTCCACAGGTATGTATGCTTTAGACTATTCATTTTTATGAAGAAATTTGAATGAACATTTACTTATTAATTCTGCTTAAATAGCAATAATGAATCCACTACATGTTGTTGTAACTTCTCTTTGTCTTATGTTTGCAAATGTCTTTTATTACTAAGCTGTAGAAAATAGCCTGGATTCATTACTTCCACACCAAGTCATTATGGGCTGTTGTTTTTTTGAAAAGTATATGGAGAAACTCTGGTCTCTTGTACTTGTAGCTGAAAAAGAGAGTTACATTTTAATACATATTTTAGATAAATGTAGATAAACATTTTAGATTTTACATCAACACTCAACAAGTGGTACTTTCTTACTGATTGGTCAAGTGAAATGTGTAATCAGTGAATCTTTTGTACCTTGTCACATTAAAGCGTATTGGCATATCTTGTACTTTCAGTGGGTCTTTTACCCACGATAAGACTTTAGACATTATACCCTTGTAATTTGGAAAAAAATATTGACTCACTGAGTTGCAAGAATATTCTAAATATCAGTAAACCTCATGATAGAAGTTTGAGTGATTTTATTTCTTATTATTGTGTATCTAATTAAAGAAAATATGAAGAGTGGGCCTTGGTCAAACTCATAGAAGGAAATACAAATTTTCTGTATTTAAGTTTTTTCTTTGAAGTTTTAATTGTATTATTTGCAGCTAATAATGTTAGATATTTTCCTTGAAGTAACCTGCTCATTTAATTCACTTTAGATAAAATATTTGCCATATATCAAAGCTGAAAAATATACTTTATTATGTAGTTATTTTTCTTTTCTTTTTTTTTCTTTTGAGACAGGATTTCTTTATGTAGCTCTGACTATGCAGACCAGATTGGCCTTGAACACATAGAGATTTACTTATCTCTGATTCTTGAGTTCTAGGATTAAAGGCATATGCCACACACCCAGCAATATATATTAAATTCCCAAAATAAATAGGGTTCTATGAAAAACAAATTTAGCCTACCTACATGTAGACACCAACGTCCTGTTAATACTTCATTATACAGCAGAAGTCCTCACCCATATTTGTATTTTTATCAAATTAAATGGCAAAAGTAATAAAACAATATTACGTTTTTACTACTTTGTAGGTGCTTCTGTTTTTGCTTTGGTGACAGGGTCTCATGTTTCCCAAGATGACCTTTAAATGGCTGTGAGGCCAAAAAGGACTTTGATCCTCTTGATGCCACAATCCTGAGTGCTGGAATTATGGGTGTGTGCCACCATGCCTGGTTTTTATGGTACAGGAGATTAAATCCAGGGCTTTGTGATTGCTATGAAAGCACTTTACCAACCAAGCCACATTTCCAGTCCCACAGGTGACAGTTTTAAGGGAAGACGAGCCCCTTGTGTTTTAAGCAGGGAGTTGTAGAAATGTGGGACACAGTGGACTTCGAATGCAATTGGCTATGAAGGGTTTCATGTTGCCAGCATTAGCTCCCATTGCTTTTGACACACTGGTACAATGGCTACATTGCAGAGGCAAATTCTGCCTAAGACTGTTGTGAAAATAGATTTTGCCTTGTGGGTCCCCTAAAAGGTCCTAGCAACCATGGGGCACAGCTGTAGAACTGCTTGCTGCTTCTGTCACATTCCCATCAATCACACACAAATCAAATGGCCAGCTCTGTGGTTGATTATTTCTTTATAGATATGAGCATAATAATAGAAGGGATAATCACTTGCAATGACATCACATGTAATTTGTGAATAATAAATTTAATAAGGTTATTAAGCCCACCAATATTTAATGCCCACCTGTCTTTTTTTTAAAAAAAAAACATGAAATTAGGTTAACAAATCTTGGCTGCAAATCTTTGTCCTCCAATTTGCTTCCCCAAGTGACTGGGTTCTGAGTGATGTACCACTTTTCACAATTGTTCTTTCCTTTAATGTCCATGGGATGGAGAGAAAAGACAACCTTTAACTCCAAAATTCTGGGACATCTCTGATAAAAGAAAAATGTCCTTGAATGGCATGATTGTGCCACTTT
>JAQHUG010000233.1:3061662-3085662 GCA_028555095.1 Dicrostonyx torquatus | reverse complement strand
TAATAATAAGCTTCTCTGTGTGTTTATTTGAAAGCTGGGTGGTGGGCCCCCAAAAGATCAAAGAGTAGAAAACAAAACAAAACAAAACAAAACTACAGTTGACTGTCCAGTGGGCTTCAGTAACCCGCCTGTCACGGCGTTCCCCAGAACTGGAATTATAAGCATAGACACCACACCTTGCTCTTTACATGGGTGCTGGGATTTGGATTCCGGCCCTCAGAGTGGCGCATCAGGCACTATGCCCTGTGCTAGCTATCCATCTTCCTGGACGCACACCTCCTATCCACTCTCTTTTTTTCTATCTCTGAAGGCTACCCTACTCCACTCCTGCACTCTCACCCCCAGCTTCAAAGACTGTCATTTAGCCCAGGCTTGCAGGACACACCTTTGGATAAAGGTGATTCAGATAATCATTGACAGGTTCAGGTGGTTGTTCATTTATTCCAAAGAAAGAACTTTATTTTAGCCTGTGGTCCATTATGGTAGGAAGACATGGGGGTGTGTGTGTGGTCACATTGAGTCTACAGTCAGGAAGCAGAGTGGACAAGGAGTGAGGTCTGGCTATAAGCCTCCATCTGCTCTCTGTGACTCACTTCCTCCAGCAAGACTCCACCTTCTAAAGGTTCCATGACCTTATGAAACTGTACCACCAGCTGGGGCCCAAGCGTTTAAACATAGAAGCCACCTTTTCACATTAAACAGCAACAAACACCAAATTTAATGAAATGACTTTAATGTTTTTAAATGATTTGTAGTTCTAGGTTTTGATGTGGGATTCCCTCCTGTATGCTGGGAGTACTATTGTTTAATAAAGAAAATGTCTTGATCCTGAGCAGAGCAGAATAGCAGTGGGCAGGGAAAACTAAACTGAATGCTGGGAGAAAAAAAGGCAGAATCAGAGACAAGCCATGGAGCCGCTGCCAGAGACAGACACGCTAAAACCTTGCCAGTAGGCCATGATCCTCATGGTGAAATAAAAAGTAATGGAGATGGGTTAATTCTAGATGTAACAGCTAGCTAGCAATACACTTAAGTGATTGGCCAAGCAGTGATTTAATTAATATAGTTTTTGTGTGGTTATTTAGGGAGTTTGGGCAGTCAGAAAACAAACAAGTGGCCCCTCTGACAACAAGGTTTATTTTTGCATTTCATTAACAAAGAAATAGAAAAAAATTTAATATTTTCAAAAATATTAAATTTTTTTCACACCCCTCAACCTAAGGCTTAGGAAGCATCAGGGAAGAGTGGGCTTAAGAAGCAGAGCATGGGGAAGAGAGCTCTGAAACACTGCCCTCTCGATATGACCGGGCTATTGTGCACACAAACTCACAGCAGCTGGGCTACCTACATAACATCTGCACGGGATCAAGCCAGTTAAAACTCCAACAGTGATTGGGGAGCTGAGAAGCTAGCTGAGGAGCTACTGGCGGTTACTGATGGCTGTTGTGGGAGGGACAGCAACTTTTCTTTCAGGATATGGCTATTGGCAGGTTGCTTATGCCCCATGGTTGACATTACACCCATGCACACACACATGGGCAGCACTGATTAGACTCAGTAGGTTATAAAAAAGAATGAATGCTTTTGATAGGAATTTGGGTTCACTTGCTTTCCTGCTCGGGGTTTGCTGTGGAGGAAGGGTGTACACACAATGAAAGTAGTCATGACAGTAATGACAGGAGGGTGTTTTTATTGACATTTTTACAGGCATTGAGTACAAAACAGTACAGAACTTACTGTGTGAGAGCCTGTACTTAACTATTGATAAGCCCTGCCTTTGTCAACATGGGTCTGAGATATTTCAGACTATCTACATCTTATCTTAAAGAACAGGCTGCTTAAGATGTGAAGATGTGTGTGGAGGAGAATCTGAAGGCTCTCTTCTGAAGAATTATCAGAAAAGTGGTTAAAATCCCATCATACAGCAGGAATCCCACCTCTCTAGAACCACTAAAGTTGAATGCTGGGGCACCTTCTGCCCAACTCAGTTTTATCATGTAAAAGAGACCAAGAGGCTGGGCATTCTATCCTGGGTGTGAGACAGAGAGAGCATCCTCCGGTAACAGTGAAGAAGGCTTTGCACTGTACTGTGGGGAAGTTTGGGATTTTAGATGTTGCTTTCTTTTATTTTCATATTCTTTTATTTTTCATTCAGAAAATTTACATTTCCTCCCCTTCTCTCATTCCCCTCCCACTCCCCCTACTATCCTCCCTCTGCTTCCTTAAGAGGGGGCAGGTACCCTGCCCTGTGGGAAGTCCAAGGCCTGCCCCTCTCCATCCCAGCCTCAGAAGGTGTACATCCAAATAGACTAGGTTCAAGATGACAAAATTTCAGCCAGGACACTCAGGAACTCATACATTTCTAGTTAAGTGAGTGATCTCAAAATTTCTTTTATTTTCCTCTTTCTACCAGAAGAGAACCTTAACCATTTGTTAATTTCTTTTGGATATTTTTGTATGCCTTTTAAACCTTTTATTCTTTTAATGAGAAGAATAGTCTCGCATAGATTATCTGCAGGTGCAATTTCCTTGATAGCACAATAAGATGGCTTAATAGTAATGTGATTCATGAAGAGTGTATTGAAAAGGGATACACAGAGAGTGTCACCTCCCAGTGCTTCTCCTTAAGGGATGAATCCATTGCAACTGAGATGCCAGAGAGTTTTCTTTTTAGTAAATAGGAGTTAGATAGCCTGTTCACCATTCTAGCTGAGTGGCAGGCAGGGAACACAGGTGTAGTGCACAGAAACAGCTGGTGAAAAGATAGCCAGAGGCCCCACAGTGCCTATAGGCACAGGTTTAAACATGAGAATCACCAGCTGTGTGGTGCACCTTCCACCTCCTTAGAAATCTTACAGACAACATGTAGAGTCACACCGAGCAAGCTGCACAAGCAGACGGGTTTTTACGGATAGTGATACAGAACTCAGGGTGCTGCATTAACAGACTAGCCCAGAACAGAAGTAACTTCCACATAAGCTACAAATGGATGGCCACTTCTGGTTTGAAATGTTGCTATGGACTGAATGTGCTCTCAGAAAGTTCATGGGCTGGAAACTTAATTCATCTGTTGTTGGTACTTGGAGAAAGGGCTTCAGGGAGAAAACTAAGGTGGGATAAGATCATGAGAATGGAGCCTCTGTGGTCGTATCAATGGTTTTATAAGAGGAACAGAGACAGCTAAGAGGCTGCCTTGGACTTGTCGTGTGATGCCCTTGTCATATGAGGGCACCACCAAAGTTGGCACCTTCACCTTGCACTTACTGGACTCCTAAATGATGAGAATAAGTGCATTTTTAAATGGATGGATGAATGAGGAATTGGAATGAGAGGACTAAGTCAGGAGGGAGAAGGAAGAAGGAGATGAGGGAGGGAATATAAAGAAAAGAAGCTAAAATTAAGGGCCATTTGAGGAGTTAGTTTGGAAATCTAATACAGTAGAGCCTTCATAAAATAAATACATATATAAAGGCAATCTAATTGAAATGGCCAAAAAAACTAGGAGACAGAGCCCCAACTGGTTGCCTCTTGTCATCAAATGAAGCTTCCAATACCAGGATTGAGTTATATCCAGTTGGGTTGTTGGCCAAAGGGGTCCTATGGGAACCCTAACCAACACAGGCCATTACCGAGATAAAGGTTGATTTTCAGAAACTGACAGCAAGACCCCATTGAGCATGGAGAATTAGAGCTAGTGCCTACCTAGGGCTTTCACTACTACATTCTAGCATCTTCGTATAGATAGATACTTTGCTCACTACCAATGGAGAAGCATAAATACCAAATCAGCCACAAACAGTTTGAGCTACAATGTTGTCCTGCCTGTAAGATATACTAGTGCAATGATGGCACATACTTGCATGAGTAACCAACCAATGTCTGATATGACTTAAGGCCCACTCCACAGAATGGAACCTATACCTGATACAGCTTTGGTAACCAAGAACATGAGACTAGATAGCTCATGGACCTAAGATAAAAGCAAATATACTTAAAAAAACCAAAACACAACAACAAACAAGAAGTAACAATAAAATGACTCCTAACTACATTCAGCCATCGCCAGAGAAGCTTCCTCATTCAGCAGATAGGAACAAATAGAAAGACTCACAGCCAGACATTATGAGAGACCTTGGAACATTCAGCCCTAATAAAATGTCTCCAACAAATTCCTCTCATTGGGGCTCAGGGAATTCTATAGAAGAAGAGACAGAAAGAGTGTAAGAGCCAAAGGGGATGGAGGACACCAAGAACACATGTCCTTCTAAAGCAACATGATCAAAGTTCATATGACCTTGCAGAAACTAAAACAACATGCACAGGGCCTGCATGGATACACAGCAGATGGGGTTCTAGAGCTGAAAGAGGAAGTAGATACAAACACCCAACCCTAACCCAAAACCCATCTCCAACTAATAACCATTTGCAAATGAAAATTCTTCTAGGAAGTCTCACTGGGGAAACTACATTCTTAACTACATTCTTCTGAAGAGGCTGCATTTCTAGAAGTAGATGCCAACAGAAAATGAACTCAATGGTCTCTTTCTTTTTCCTTTCTTTCCTTCTTCCTTCCTTTCTTTATAAATTTTATCATAATTTTTACTTTGTTCATATATTTTCTCTTAGAAATCAGGCACTCCATTAGCCCACCTTCAGTGACTCAGCGCTAGCAGCTTGGTCATCATCAGTTACCAAACACCCTTTAAAAGGTCCCCTCTGTCACAAGCTGTGCTCTTTTTCTCTTGTTCTGTCTCTCAGTCTCTCTGCCTTTCTGGCTTTCTCTCTTATCCCAAGAAGGCCTTTCACTCCTTACCCCCAATAAGTCCCGTGCGTGCAGTCTGTTGCATGGTGTGATCTCTGCAGCACTCTTTGGCTCTACAACCACCAAGGTATTTCCACAGTTTAATCCTAGCAGTCACTTCTTACTAACCTCACTTACTAATTGTTAGTAAATTTTACATGGATCACAATAACTAACTTAAAAAATAGTTAAGTTTGACAATGAAACATAATTTGAAAACACAACTCTGCTTTCCTTATATTCATAGACAGGTCCTACAAAATTATGAGTGTGTTTCTTAAAAGTTGGTTGTATTTCCTGGTTTCTTTTCTACCCATTTTATGAACCTAGTGTCTTTTGGACTCTGGGCGCCTTGCCCTTCATCCCAAAACTCTATGGATAGCTTTCATGAGCATTTTCATTCTGAGCCCAGCGGCTCTGTGCCAAACCTGCCATTGGCACATCTACTTTGTGTTGTCATTATATTTTCTTTGTCTTACCTATATTGCTGGTTGTAATTGACTGCAGGAAAGGACACATCTTATTCACCACAAATCTCCTATGGTGTCTGTGTCTAATTTATGATAAATATTAAATGAGTGTTTTTAAAGTGAATAAGTATAGGTAATAAACACATTATTTATGGGATGTGATGTTCTTTGTCAAGCACAAAAAAGTATCCATTAAAACTATAAATTGTAAGCTCTTGGGTGTTCTGCTGTTTGCAGCTTTGGAAACCAGGCCTGTTCAATATCCATCACTCGCAGAAACCTGACTTATTGAGTCATGACCTGTGCCCAAATCCAGAGCACTGAAGCCAGGATAATTAACAGACCCCACGACTTGCAAATTTATTTTATCTATTATTTTTGTTACTGTTAGTTTCTTGAATCAAATGTGCAATCAGAAAAATTCGCTGATGTGTTTGAGTTTTTGTTTTTTTGTTTTTGTTTTTTGAGACAGGGTTTCTCTGTGGCTTTGGAGCCTGCACTGGAACTAGCTCTTGTAGACCAGGTTGGTCTCAAACTCACAAAGATCCACCTGCCTCTGCCTCCTGAGTGCTGGGATTAAAGGTGTGCGCCACCACCGCCTGGCTGTGTTTGAGTATTTTCCATCAGATGCAAATTGTAGCCCCCACTAGGAACATTCCCTCTTCAGTGTAGACCATACCCTGTTGGAATGGCGGGGCCATGTCAGTGGCACATTTCGTATATGTCATTCATGGTCTAAAGGTAACCTCAAAATGATTCTTATTTCAACACTGTGGGAACAAGCTCCATCTCCTATTCTCTCCTTATGCAGGTAAGCTGCCATGTGTTGAGTGTGTAGTGTGTGAGTGTGCACACAGTGTGTGAAAACATACCTGCTAGTGGAGTCCAGAAATCCAGTTACACCAGAGAGTTGGGGCCAGTCAAGCTCGTCAGTCAGAGCTGCTGGCAAGTTGAAGAAGGATTTCTAGAGGAAAGAAATGATAAAGTAGCAATTATCAAATGGTCACTTGTTTTGTGCTGGTGCTGAGAATACACACAGTGCAGAAGTCAGGTTTTCCATCTGTCTGTCTTCTTGAGCCTTTGGTATCTAAAGAGGATGACTCATCTTTGACTACCACCTGAGAATTTACAGTAGTCAGAATCCCTGGCTTCCATTAGTCCTATGGAGTAAGAGAAATACGTGGAGTGTCACACATTTGAGAGGGATGCACTGGGACAGGAAATCTCCAATCCTGAAATATTCTGAGATCTCCTACATCTTTCAGTAGAGAGCATCAGAAGGTTGACTACTTAAAAAGTAATTGTTCTAAAAAATAATATTGAGAGTCAAGCAAGAATGCCCTTAGTCAATAAGTTGATGCCTTTGGCCTTGGGAGTCTGAAGCACTTCTGAGAATCAAACTATGGCTTCCCCTACCCCCCCCACAAATATACAGCTATATTGAATATGGCCTACTGTGGGAACTGGAAACAAAATGTTCTGCCTTTTCCATCAGAGGGTTAACTAACACAAAACTTCACTTTACCAATTACACAGCAGCCACTCAGCAAACTCCTCCAGGGTCAGCACATTTTGAAATCAAAATACATGTTCAAGACTGCAAGCCATTCTCAAGAGGTGTTTTTGGCTTGTGAGGTCACCTCTTTGAGTTGGCCAGTCACATAAGAGTGTGAGGCCAAGTTCTGACCATCACAGTGAGGTACAGGACCTCTCTTCATTAGGAATAAAAGCCCAGTGGGCCCAATTCTGGGTGTGTTTGCCTGCTTGATTTGGCAGAGCCACACACCCTAGGCAGAAATAAAACATTTTCCTTGCCAAAGGACTTTGGATTTTACAGTCATTTTCCAGGGACCCAAGATCTGTTCTATTACTACCATCTCAGAAGAACTGCACACCTGCTGTGGTGTGAATATGGAATGTAACCTCTGAAACCCCTATTAGAATTTAATCCCTAGTGTGAGGCATTCAGAGAACAAACATAACCAGACTATGATGTATAGAGGTAGAGTTTTGAGGAGGTAATTAGGGCTAGATAAGGCTGCTAGGATGGAAATCCATGATTGAATACTGTTGTCTTTACAAGTAGAGGCACAGACACGTATGTTCACAGTCACTCTGCAATGTTCCACAGGGGATGCTACTATATGTAACCTCTAGACCTTGAACCTGCAGAGCCAGAAGCTAAAGTGAACTTCTTTATAGTTAACCCAGCCTGTAGTATGTTGTCACTAGCAAGAGAAAATAGACTTATGTCCCCTTGTGGCTATTGCAGAATGTCGAGAGCCTGTGGCCCGGACTGTTGGTCCAGGAATGCTCATTTCAGTCCCATGAACTTGTTTAAGAAAACTGTATCTACCCATGGTTGCTTACCATTCCTTTTAAACATGGCTCCTAGCACAAATCCTTCTCAGGGCCTAATTTCTAGCAGGAGTATACCTAAACAGACATGTTTGGAAGCCCTCTACTATGTCAATTGATTTGTTAAAATGAGTCACTTAGCTAACAGGTGTTCAAGTATAGCCATGATCCCTCTCTTCATGTTTTGCATCTTTCCCCCATCCTGACTTTTACCTCAAGGTGGTTTCCGGTACAGGGGACTGGAAGAGGGAGGGCATGGTCAGGAAGGTAGCTTCCTGAGGTAAACCTGCTCTGATTGTAAGTTACTTCCTTCAGAGAAACAGAAATGGATACTTTGAAAAGAGGCTCCTAGAATATCTTAGCAGAGCATGAAATCCCTGACTGGAGCTCTGTCATCCTTGGTGTTTCCCCTCAGACGCTTTGCTACTAGGGCTCAGCTACTCTGTTTCTTCTACTGCTGTGAGGCAAGCCTTCCTCTGTCTGTTCTGCTTTCCTCCTACATCTTTTTGCTTACAATGCATGTTTGCTGTAGGATTTGAGAATATTCAACTCTGCTAGTGAAGGCAAGGAAAGCAAATAGAATGGATAAAGCGTATAAGCCATATTAAGCAGATATATGAGTAAGCAGATGGCTTGTGATATATAGGCAGAATTTAGGAGCTGGTTCCCTGTAAGATGTGTTGAAAGTTAAGAGAAGGATGTGCTCCCTCCACCCTCCACCCTCCCCCTTTTCTCTGAAAGTGGTGACTCTGATTTGGAAACCCAGATGGAAGTAGATTTCGGGGTCCGGTGGGACTGCTTTCTTCTACAGGAAGGAATGAGACAAGAACTCTGTTAGCATGGGGAGATCTGTCTAGTTCTCTGTCTTAAAATAATAGTGGAGGAGAAGAGCATTCTGAAAAATATCAGCAAGAGAAGGGCTTCCCTCTGACAACAAGATCTACAAGGGCAACACACACTCTATGATTTGAATACAGAACCTTGACACATGGCTCCACACTCTGTGCAGCCATTGTTCACTGTTTTCGCCAATCTGTCAAGTGATTGGGGAAGAGGACAAGCTTAGGGGGAAGTATAGGACAGGTGGGGAAATGGCAGTTAATAGTATTTTTGGAGTTGTGATCTTCAATGCTCATTCCTTCAGCTCATTTCTCTGGAGGGACTAACTGACTCTCGTTTACTTGGGTAGTTTCTGAAATCCTTGCTAATATCTCAGAAGCCTAAGCTGCTCTGGTGCCATCTCTACTAACTAGGATTTAAACTGTGGTGGACAGCAGCTGGTGCTGAATTGCAACTGGGACCCCAGTGACTTTGCATTCCAAGACTGTAGCTCTGGAAGCCTCGGGCAACCAGATGCATACATTTAACCCCAGTGATTTGAATAAACTCAGAATAATGCAGAGCTATGTTTCCCTCATTGAATCTTTTAGATTTCACTTGTATTTTGGCAAAGCCTGGCTGTTTCTGGATGAAGTGCTTCAGGAAAGACACAGTTCTAGCAGTTCCTTGGGTTCAGTATTGTCTGACACAGCAGGGCTTTGGGAAAGATCTGAACACATAGTGAGGAATAGGGTAGCCGATTGAAAGACCAATGCAGTGCAAAGTTTGTGCTTAGTATGGGCCACACCTCTAAGAGGAACGTCCCAGGCTTCGAGGGGTATAGCTTACTCTCAGATAGCAGAAATGGCTTAAGTAGTCCAACGGCAGCATGCACAGATCCCCAGCCCCACCTTCCTTAGTAAATTTTGTAAATAAAAGGCTACAGCCATTAATAACAAATGTGTGGAAGTCCTTGGCAAAAAGAGAACATTTAAATCATATTAAACATTAAAAGCCACATTCATGCAACATTATACGAAAGGCATTTCCAGCTGGAGAAACACAAACGAAGATTTCCCTCATCAACTCCTGCTTACTTTTCTTGAGCATTCATTCATGTTCTCAGAAGTCTCCTAAATGTATCTTCAGTGCACATATGTGGAAAGACCATAGTTACCAAGAAAATTCCTGCTGAAAGAACTCATGCTGTTCAGTGAGGGTCAGACCACCTAGCACATCACTTCGAGTTTTTGTCTGGTTTTTCCAATGACATGGCTGAATTTCTGTGACATAACTGACATACTTACATTACTTTATGTAGTAGTTTAATTTAACATTGTTTTGTGTGATTTTATATATTTAAAAATTAGTTTTTTAATTTTTGGTAACCACTTAAGAAAATACAATAATTTGGATTCATGACTAGCTTTTAAAAAGTAATTTTTACTTGTTCTTTGACAGTTTCATAAGCGTATACATTGTATCTTCATAGTCTCCAACATTAATCTCTCTGATTCATGACTGAAACCATCATGTCAACAAGCAGGTATTGGGTTCCTGTGAAGTTTTGTTAAGTGAGAGAAAGAACAATGACATCAACCATGACTCCATCAGTCTTCCAACTAAAAATAAAGCTCTTTAATGGCATTTGGTTTGTCCTCCCCATTCTGCAAGACTGTAGGCAGTTTTCACAGAGTATTCTCTTTCCTAATATGCATAACTGGTTAAGAACAACACAATGTTATTTGAAGGTATATATGGGTAACCATTATGAGAAAAGAAAAATAGATATGAAAAATATCAGTTAAATAGACCACTTATATTCAATTACCAGGAATAGAACTGCTGAAGAATACAGAGTGGAAATTGTTAGTTTAGAAATAAAGAAGTAGGTGTTGAATTTGTTCCTCAAGGCTGAAGAATCAGAAACAAAAAGATGGTTGGGAATCATGATTTCCCAAGTCCACTGGCCTGCAGTTCCTTCATCATGCTGCAGGTGGTGCATGTGAACTTCTTCTCTTGTCAAAGGCTTTTCAGGTCCTGAGTATCACCACATTGCCAGCTGACTGTTCAAGTCCTCCATCCACATCACTATCCAAATGCCTTTTCTTACACAAACATCAAATTATTCAACTTAAAGAGCTCCCTTGAATTTCCTGCACACTTCCCTTCCCTGGCCCCATTCCTTTAGGGTTTGCTACATCAGTGCATTCTATAACCAAATGGTTCCCATCAGCGATCTGCTAGAATGTGCTGGGGTTTTTTTGGGTGATGTTTGCATTTTTCAGACAAAGTAAATAACTAATATTGAATTCCTCTTCCATGCCGGGCACGGAGATAGAATAAAAGAACTTAATAGCAGAGCACGGTGGAACAAGAATTTCCCTCCTTCCATTTCTGCCATCTCCGAGAACTCAGCAGGATCTGAGTTCTATGCACAGCAGGGTGCATAGCTGTGACTCAGGCTTGAGGACTGTGTATCTGAGTCTGGCCTGGGCTACACCACCATGTACCTGGTGCTCAATATTCCCTTCTGAAAAGGAGCCGAGATATCACCTTCAATCAAACTGCAGTAAATTGGTGTCCTGTCACTAACCAGGGATGTGTGGGAAGCCCAGATCCTAAGGCTGCTAATGTGGTTCTTGGAGGATATATATATGGAAAATCCTTTCTACCATGTGGTCTAGGTCCTGCAAGGGCTCAGCTGAACACGACTCAGAGGAAGTTTGGATGCTATACCCAGGCAACAGAGCTGATAAGTAACAGGGTTCGATTTGAACCTAGCTTGATGGAACTAGGGAGAGAAAGGCTTGAAGCACAGCCTTTTTTATGTGTGTATGTCCAGTCTTAGCACTTATGTATGTATATATAGTCCTTGATTTCCTCACCAAGCTTTAAATTCTAATGAAATCAAAACTGAATGAATTGGAGTGCTAATTGTTGAAAATAGTCTTAGTTGCCTTGGTTGGCCTGTCAGTCTCTGAACGGAGAATAAAGTTGGCAAATTCTCAGCTCACCTCTTTCATCTCTACTTCTTTGCATGGAGGCCCACGTCTGCATGAGTACAGAGTACAAAATGAGTATTTTTAGGGGGTAAATACCAAAATATTATGTGGCTCCAAACTGATACAAACAGATCCCACTTTCTGGTCAGGGTTTGCTCTGGCTTCTGATGGGGACAGGAAGCCCTATGGACAATGAACGTGTCATCGTGGAGGTCTACATAGTTCTGGGAAAATAGGAAGTGAATAAATAGGTCACCAGATTCCTTTCCCTGTGTTCTCAGGCTAGATTCTGCATCACAGTTGTCATAAAATAACATTTGGTTATTTAAATTTCAACAAAGAGGTTTAACTGTGTGAGTTTCCTTTGTAAGTTTTATACACCAGGATGCATGAGATTGAAGGAAGATCCCTGTAGAGTTAGAATTCACTACACACACACACACACACACACACACACACACACACACACGGCAGGGGGAGGGGATAGGGAGAGATACCTCAAGTATCACACCAGAGTTGCTACTTTAAGGAATTCATTGTATAAGGGATGCCAATAAGTGATTCCATCTTTGAAAGCATTCCTTCACCTCTCTGTACCACACCTTTATATAAAACTATATTTAATAATGGTGCCTACTGGTTGATTGAGACATTTAGAAAAAATATATGTGCATGAAGTTTGCTTTGCAAATATTCAGTGAAAATTAGGGAAATCCAGGACAATGTGGCAGTGCACACAAAGTATGCTTCTGTTACATGTGACTCATGGAGAATGAATCGTGGGCATATATGTCTAGTGTGAATGCTAAGGTCTAAGTGGTCTCCTCAAGAGTCATATGCTAAACTCACACCTGATGCTAGGAGTGTTAAAAAGTGGAGCCTTTGGAAAGTGAGCGAGTCATTGGATCTCTACCATTGTGAATGGAATGAGTGCCCTTATTAAAAAAAGCTGCCAAGTTCTATTTTGTCCTCTTTCACCAACTGAGAAGCAGCTAAAAGCCCCATCTTTGAAATAGATAGCAAATTCTCAGCAGACACTAAACATCTGGGACTTCTCAGTGTCCATAATTATAGATAATAAGTTGCCATTATGCACAAATTATCCAGTGTGAGACAGTTTATTACAATGGCTAGAAGGAACAGATGAAAACAGAGAGTCCTATATGTCTAGAAAAGGAATGCAAAGAGGAAAGGGACAAAGAAGTTCAAACACTGGTAATTCCAGATGCAAACCACAAGATTAAACTCATTGTACTATGTGCAAAGAAAACCAACAAACCTAGTGCAACAAGCTGTCTTCACATGTATTAGCTTAAAACATGCTATAGGTAAGCAGACAGATAGCAACAGCAACTCTGCATTCATCATGATGTTCATGATGTTCATTAAAACTTGAACTGTGGGCTATCTATCATGATGCCCACGAAAACTTCAACTGTGGGTCATCTATCACGTGCCCACTAAAACTTGAACTGTGGATCATCCATCACACTGTCCACGGAAACGTCAACTGTGAGTCATTTATCACGGTGCCCACGGAAACTTCAACTGTGGGTCATCTATCATGGTGCCCATGGAAACGTCAACTGTGGGTCATCTATCATGATGCCCACGAAAACTTGAACTGTGGGTCATCTATCATGGTGCCCACGAAAACTTCAACTGTGGGTCATCTATCATGGTGCCCACGAAAACTTCAACTGTGGGTCATCTATCACGTGCCCACTAAAACTTGAACTGTGGGTCATCTATCACGTGCCCACTAAAACTTGAACTGTGGGTCATCTATCACATGCCCACTAAAACTTCAACTGTGGGTCATCTATCACACTGCTCACGGAAACGTCAACTGTGAGTCATTTATCACGGTGCCCACGGAAACGTCAACTGTGGGTCATCTGTCATGGTGCCCACTAAAACTTCAACTATGGGTCATCTGTCATGGACCCATTAAAGCTTCAACTGTGGAGTCTTCTTCTGACCCCATGACTTGAGAGGGCAGTAAAAACATCATCTGATGAAAAATAAGAACATAGAATGGCGGGGAGCATTTAATCTTCCAATTTTTGCCTAATTGCTTTTTTACCTTGTCAAATCCTTGAATCATCTCTTTTCCCTTTCCTACTACTTATCATTTAAACTCTAATCTTACATTTTATTTGTCCAATTAATGAGGTGAAGTATTAATTTATATAACTGCTTTACACTAAGTAAGAACATTGCACCACTGGACTCTGCCCAACTTCTTTTCTTCCATCAGTTTTTTATTTTATTTTATTTTATTTTTCATTTTATTTTTTATGGGTGATTGGAAAATTCTATCCAGATTCATAAAAACAAGAAAACAGGAGTGTAAAGATTTTCTAATTTTATGAAAAAAATCAGAAGTCAGTTCTTTTATGGGGGACAGTGTTTTTTTCATAATTAGAAAAAGATTCTTCAAGGGCCAGGAAAAAAACCAAAATTGTTTATCATAAATTTTCTTCTTTTGATATTTGTAAAAGTTTGGTTATCTAGTTTTTCCTAGGTTTGTTATTTTCTGTATATGAGTGTGTGCCTGGTGCCAGCAGAAGTCGAAAGAGGACATCAGATATGCTGGAACTGAAGTATAGATGGCCGTGAGCGACTGAGGGGTGTCCTCCAGAAGAATAAGAGGTAGTCTTAACCTGTGAGTCAACTCTGCAGTCCCAGGGTTGGTAATTTCTAAAGCAGCTTCACTTAAATTGTCTGAGGTATCAAAATCCCTCCCCAAGTCCCCAGATAGCATCTGGAATTTGATGCCA
The DNA here is from genome assembly GCA_028555095.1 of Dicrostonyx torquatus. Lineage (NCBI taxonomy): Eukaryota > Metazoa > Chordata > Mammalia > Rodentia > Cricetidae > Dicrostonyx > Dicrostonyx torquatus. The sequence goes on along the minus strand of JAQHUG010000233.1, from coordinate 3,071,426 downwards.
GATGAAGTCCAAATTTTCCTTCAAGTTAGAGATGTAAGAATAGACAGATCTTACTGGGTCCACCTAAAAACCATGTCCACCTGAGCTGGGCTTTCTCTCTCTCCACCATACTGATCATAAGCAATGCTCTCATTCCCTTCTATTACACTGTGGTGACATGCCGGCATTGCACACCATTGCACACTGTGGTGCTTTGTTTTTGACAACTCAGTGTTAAACTAGACGTATCTGGGAAGAGGAACCTCACTTGCGAAAATGCCTCCACAAGATTGCTTATAGACAAGTCTGGAGAGCATTTTCTTGATTAATAATTGACATGGGAGGACTCAGAGCACTGGGGGTAGTGCCACCACTAGGCAGGTGGCCCTGGGTGGTATAAGAGAGCAGGGTGAGCAAGCTTTGTGGAGCAAGCTAGTAAGCAGCATCCCTTCAGGGTTCTGCTTTAGTTCTTGCCTTGAGTTCCTGCATTAGCTTCCCTCAGTGCACCGTGATCTGGGATATGCTAGCCAAATTCTTTCCTCCCTGGGTTGCTTTTGGCCATGGTCTTTTTCACCAACAGTAGAAAATGCACTAAGTCACACACTCCTCATGAACTTTGGTTATTGCCTTAGAACCTGCCCTGGGGCCCTGCTCCTCCCTATTCCTCCTACTTTTTAAAGTCATTATGTGCCAGAATATTATAGGAGCTTATTTTTAAAATATTTATTATTTGACAATTTCATAATATATAAATTTTTCTTGATCATAAATTCACCTAAACTAGCCCTCCTCCACTCCCTCTGGATGTCCCAGCATGTTCCTCTTCACTTAAATGCCTTTTCTTTTAAAAGAAAACTCATTGAGCCCAATTAGTGTTGCTTGCAGGCATATTTTCAACTCCTGAGTGGACATACCCCTAAAGAAAAATGACTGCTTCTCCTTCAGCAGCAATCAATTGCCAATAGTTCCTCTGCTAGGGCTGGAGCCTCATGAACCCGTTCTCTATCCATGCTGGGATTTTTGATGGGCTTGACCTCATCCAGGCCTTGTGTTGATAACTGGAGCTGCAGTGAGCTCATTCAACAGCCGCACCCTGTCTAGAAGACAGCATTTCACAGCACTCTTTCTCATCCTCCAGCCTTTATGTTCTTTCTGTCTCCTTTCGCACAATGTTTCCTAAGCCTTACAGGGATCGGTATAGTCAGCCTATTTATGGCTGAGCATTCAATTGTCACTTATTTTTAGAACTTTGGCCAGTTTTGACTCTGTGATGACTGTCCCCCACTACAATAGAAAGTTTTCTGCCCAAGGTTGAGAACATCACTAATATTTCAGTACAAATGTAAATATTTAGAAGGCAGGTTGGCATGTCTCTTCAGCAAAATAACAAGTAGTATGTTTCTCTCCATATCCCTACAGCCTATAACTTCCCAAGCCAAAGGCTTTTGAACCTGTTTACAGTATCTAGCATGAATTACCTCCTGTGCACCAGGCCTTAAATGCAATCATAAAGGGACTGGTTATCCCACAGCGATCGTACCACTATCACACCAGGGACTTATTTTGCCAGCAAGGAGCATGCAGGGTCCACTGTTGGGTAAGTTCATTGATGACTTTTCTCCTCTAGTATCCTTTATAGCACCTTTTTGGCAATATAAAAACTAACCAACATGGAGACACATTTCAGGTCAATTTCAGCTCTATTTTTCTATGTCCTGTATCCAAAGTGTGTTGTGTCTTCAACAGTTGGGTTTTACCATCTAGTTATAATAGGCAACCATGAGCAACGACAATAACAAGTGTTGTTTGGGGGGCTCTGAGGCATCCTTGTAGGGAGATATACAATACCTGCCATTGATGTTTTTATTTGATGACACTGAGGAAGCACTGTCTGCTCAGGCAGGGTCCCTCCATTCAAACTACCTACTGTAAACTATATTTTTAAATTAGCATATCAAATACTGAGTTTCCATAAGAGCTCTTCATAAATCCTTAGTTTTGGTTAACCTTTCACCATAACCCCCTTTATTGCCCATTTCCCTACATCTTGTGGGAGCTGTAGCTCTTGAGTGGGCATGCTTATGATGGGACCCTAAAACCTTATATTTTAAGTGTACCAAATGGCTATGGTGATTGGCCAAGTCTGATAAATGCTGGTCAGTGGGCTACTGTTGTTATTCCACATAGCTTTTCTCATTCCTCTAGCACCTTTTTTGTCCCTTTTCTGACCCTATTCAGTCTGACACTGTCTTTTCATAATACTAAACCTTGTAGTAAAATCTTCCTCTATCTCTGTTGACCAGTTGCTGCTCCTGGAGCAGAAGTTAACTAAGTCCTGAGTTCCTCTCAGAGTCCTACCTGGACTTCCCACTTTCCTCCTTTGCATATCCTTTTCCATGTTAACATTAACTTTGTGCATGCCTATCTAACTGTACCCAACATGCTAGCGATATGGCAAAGCTGGCCAAACCTTTCTAAGAAAGACCAGATAATAGGTACTGTAAGTTTCATATGACAATCTGGTCTCCATTGTGGCTACTCAGTTTGGTTGAGATGTAATGCAACCCTACACAGTATAAAAAAATGAACAAACATAACTATATTCAACCTAATTTTAAGCAACTGGTGAGTGGCAACACTATACCCAAGCCCTGAAGTTTGCTAACTTAAGTTCTATGTTGAATCAATCAGCTAGTCCTTCTAATTCTAAGATAGCTTTTAGATCCCATTTTAGTTCAGTAAGCTGCTATCACAAAATGCCTTAGACTGGGTACCTTTTAAACAACAAAAATGTATTCTGGAGGAAGTTTGGGAAGTCCAGGATGATGATAGTCCATGTTGTGTCTGCTGAGAGTCCACTCTGTTCCACACCTAACTCTTCATTGCTTGGCAAAAGAACAAGGGCAGAGAACATTTCACACTTTTATAAGGTAATTATTCCCACTTATGACGGTGTAACCTTGATATATTTTGGTCATTGGTATGTTGCTGTCATTTTGGGGTTTTGAGACTGCCTATACTACATAGCAAGACTACGTGGGGCCACTCACATCCCTGGAGAGATCTTGCCTCTCTCTGTCTCCATCCCTTGCCATTGTCCATAACCTAGTACGATGGCCTCCCCAGGCTACAATAAAAACTGACTACATTTCATTATTAACGATGGGGAAAAATAGATAAGGAGGAATGACTGGAGCTCTAACAGTGAAAACCAGTCTCAGGGAGCTTAAAAATAAAGCTGGGAAGATACATTTTTAACTTTAATAATAATATAAACACATACCACTGTGCTTCATATCTCATTTTTATGTCTGGTATTATATGAGTTTCGGTGTCCCCTCCAAATTCATATTTGAAAACCTGAGTTTTAGATGAAGGCGTTGGGGAAATTTTAAAATTATCAAGGCTCACACCAAGTTTGGTGGCACAAACTCAGGGGGCTGAGCAAATAGTGGTATAGTCACGTGGGAGTTATATTGTAGTTCTGTTAACTGTTTGGGGAACCTGCACATCAATCTCACAATGCCTGTACCAGTTTTCTGTCCTGTTAAAAGCGCATCAGGTTCCTCTTTATCCTCATCCTTGGCAGCACTTGTCATTGGTTTTCTTGATGATAGACATTCTGAGTTTGGTAACATGAAGTCTCAAAGCAGTTTTTACTTTTATTTCCTTGAAGGGTAAGAAGGTCAAACACTTTTTCAAATACAAAATTATTTTTAATTAATTTATTTGCTTATTATTTATTTTATGTGCATCAGTGTTTTGCCTTCATGTATGTCTGTGTGAAAGTATCAGATCCTTTAGGACTGGAGTTACAAGCAGATGTGAGCTGCCATATGGCTGCTGGGAATTGAGCCTGTGTGCTCCGGAAGAGTAGCCAGTGCTCTTAACTGCAGAGCCATCTCTCCAATCCCTTTCTATGTCCCAGTGGTTTTGAGATTCTTGGAGTTTTCCCTGAGATGCAGTAATTAAAATGAGATCCATTTAGTGAAAGTGATCCATTTAGTGATCCATTTGGAAGTGAAATGAAGCCAAGTGTAGATATGAACAACCTAAGGATAAGGAACTGTTCTCTAGTCCCAGTAGCTCACTGGGTAGCACAGGAATGGGCTGGTACACTGATTTCCTGTGAAAATCACCACCTACTGGTTGGGCTAGCGGGCATGTGGGCTCCTTCAGAGGTATGGGATTGTGGTCGTTTGAAAGAAAATGATGCTCAAAAGGAGTGGTACCATTAGGAGATGTGGCCTTGAAATAGGTGTGGACTTGTTGGAGGAAGTATGTCACTGTAGGGGTGGGCTTTCAGGTCTCTTTTGCTCAAGCTTCCCTCTGTGTGATACTGAGAGCACTTCCTGTTGCCTGCCTGTTGCCTGCAAGATATAGACTCTCAGCTACTTTTCCAGCATCATGTTTGCCTGCACAAAGTCATGTCCCACCATGATGATAATGGACTGAACCTCTGAACTATAAGCAAAACATCCTAATTAAATATTTTCATTTATAAGAGTTGCCATGGTCATGGTGTCTCTTCACAAAAACAGAAACGCAAACTAAAACAGGATTTTAAATAATTCCATTTTGAAGATTTTTATAACCATGGGTATTTGGCATTTTAATTCTCTCAGAAGGCAATAGTGGCTGAAATGATGAGTCTAGATTGCATCCATTTTAGAAAGAAAAGAAGCACTGACTTGCTCACCCTGAGCACAATGAGAAGGACATAAAAGCCAGGAACAGCCAGGTCACCCACATTTAAGAATAGGGCAAGGGAGCAGAAAAATGCTTTTTATCTTGTGATCTGATGGCTGCTAGAGAAAGGAACTCTCCATGGCTAACATAATTGTCTTTCTCTGACAGAATAAATGAGTGGTAACTAGAATTGAAGAATTACTTCTCACCATTTAGCATCTCTCTTCTGCTGCCCTGCAAGATGTCAGACGAGCAGGAAATGTAATTTTGTTCAGTTTTTTTTTTCACACAACAGCTTTTTCTCATCTTAAAAAATAATTTAAAAAGTACTCAAAATGCTCAGATATTTAAGGAGTGGACATGAAGTCATCTCAGATTGAATTTCCATATTTTATGGGCACCACGAAAATCTGCTTTTATACATGGCAGAAGCTTTTTAAGTGCCCGATAAATCCAGAATATGGGAAGCAAGGGGAGTGAGGTAGGAGCCCTGATCCTTCCTGTCTGTGCTGTTTGTGGGCTAATAAAGAGTCACTGAGCTGACAGACAGAATCATCTCAAAGAGGAATGAAGTCCAGAATGAAGCACACAGGGCTTAAATACTGAGCTGCTTGCTCTCAGGTCAATATGCATTTTCTGCAACCAGATTAAGGATTTCTTTTGCCCTTGACACAGCATGAAATTCAACCTGTGCTCCTTGCCCTACAGAAAACAGCCGTCAGGGGTCACGCTAAGATATTATAACAGGACAAGCAACAGTTTCACAAGCTGAACAAACATTTGAGAAATTGATGTTTTCAGAATCTCTTCCTCCACTTTCCTCCCCAGCCCATCATTCCATCCCGGTTCGATAGGAGGCAGCATTTAATATTTTGAAAATAATATTCAAGCAGATGGGCAAGCAAGCGGGAGGGCAGTGCCTACTGTTGGCCTCTTTGATCTTCCAACCTTGCCTTCTTTTCTGTCAAAGTAACCCAAGCTGTTATTGTTTTTACTTTGAAAGGAAAACAAACACAAAATCCACCACAATAGTATCCACGTTTTTTGATTGTCTCTGTCTTTTTCTTCTGAACCTTTCTAAATTGAGGTCTTCCTTCCAAGACAGGCAATTTGATTTGCACCTGATCACTAAGGTCTACACATGCTGAAGAGAAGCCCTGTCTGTGTGTCAAGGGAGGAAGGAGTAGAACTATTCTATGGCCCTCAGAAGAATGAAGCTGGGAACCATAAGGGTGACACTTGCCCTCTCTCCTTAGTAACCCACACGTATCTTTCTATCTATCTCCTAACCTAATTTCCCATGAACATGCATCTGGGGTGCTGGCTGCCTAACCAGAGGTCAGCACGTCAGGGTAGAGGTTGATGCAGAAAAGCACACAGTGGATACTTTCTTTCCAGTGAAGAGATGAGGACAGGATGTTTTCTGTCTCATTGGAAAACAAAGGCAAGGCATGCTGGGTGCTCTCATACAGGACAGAATGTCTTGCTTTCTTATAGCCCTAAACATATGTGCTCACGAATTCCTCTTATAGGAAGCTATTGGACAGAACATTTTAGTCCATGGGCTAGATCCTGTCAACATCCTGTTTTGGAAATAGATTTTTCTGGACCACAGGCACATTAATTAACTTACATATTGTCTGTGGCTGTTTTCACATAACAGTAAAGCTGCGTAGTTGTGATAGAGATTGCACTATCGCAAAATACTAAATAATATTTTATGCAGCCTTTATATAATTGCCAACTCTTGTCAAACATTTTAAAATATATTATTATATTTAGTTTTAGAAATATATTTAATTAAAATAGAACTACATCAATTTCCCACCTCCATTTTTCTCCTGGAGGGCCCTTGTGCTTCCCTTCCCCACTTTCAAATTAATAGCCTCTCATTCTTTGATTATTGTTACATGGACATATATTTTCATATATGTATTCACAAACATAGACACGACGTGCTGAATCCTTTTTGTTGTTTGTGTGTATATGGCTTCAAGAGAAGGGGGGACAACAGAAAAGTAACACAAAGTTGTTTGATGAAAGTCTCAAGGAATCATATTATCTCATATTTACCTAAAATTATGCACAATATCTGTAAGGATGACTGTCTATCTATTTCTATATCATCGACACATATCTAGCTATACCTATATTATCTATATAAAAGTAAATTACACCACTTTGGCTGACAAGAACCATAGAGTAACAAAACCCCCAGTACCAAGCATGAGAGAACTCCATTCAAATGTTGGGTCAGGGCAGTCTAAGGGACTCCCAAAGCAATATAAACTATTGATGACTGTTGATGTAGCCTTTGGTTGTCTCTCAGGAGTTGAGCATGGCTCCTATTGCTGAAGACACCACACATGTATGTGTATGTTCCCTAAAGGTCTATGTGTTAAATACTGGGCCCTCAGTTGGGTGCTGTTGGGAGAGAGTAGACTCTTGGAGAAGAGGGACTAACAGGACGTACCAAGGACTGTGAGAACCTCTGACTACTTGCTTCCTGGTCATGAAGTAGACAGTTTTCCTCTGTGATAGGGTCTCACTGTGCTGTCTAAGCAGTCCTGATGCCATCAGGTTAATCAATCGTGAACTGGAAGCTCCAAAACTAACTAAAACCTTTTCTCTTTAAAAGCTAATTAGTTCAGGCATTTTGTCACAGTGAGGGAAACTGATTAACATGGTGACCTCTTAGCCATGGTCATCAGGGTGCATGCCTGCTCTGATTCTTTATGGCATCTGAGTTCTCTACTTTTTATTCCTTGCTTACTTTCCTAGTTTGTGATTCTTGCTACAACTCCAACAACTCACTAGACTGAGTTTTCCTTGCTTGACTTTACATCCAAGCTAATGTTTCCTAACCATTGAAATCACAATGAATTTTCTGCAATTCAAATCTGATGAGTGCATTTCTCAGCTTTAAGATGTCTGGATGAGCTATAAATTTCTCAGTGCGGCTCCCACACACCTCCCTAGCTACGCTTGGTTTTCCTATCTGTGCTTTGTGAGTTTCAGTTTAACTTCATCAAATTTCTTACTTCAAAGCCTTTATCCATGTGGTCTTTCCACCATTGAGACACTTCTTCTTAGCTCTGTGAGCATATATATGACTGCCCCAATACATTCTTACATTTAAAATATGTGTTTCTTCCTCTGTGAAGCCTTCCCTTTATCCCTTAAATGGACTGCTCTGGAATTGCCATTGCTAGTATGTTTCTCATGAGCAATCTCAGTGAGGACCTGGCTTCTTTCCATCATAGGGCTTGATACTGCTTGTTGATTTGATCAATGTGCAGATTGTGCTCTGAAGCTGGGCCTGCCTAGCATGACTCTAGAAATATTGCTTGAGGTGTAGTTTATACTGTTTACACATGCCGCAATCACTAAAAGTCAAACTACAGAAACCTAAGACTGCTGAGCTCAACACACTTCATGAATATCAACTGGACATAATTTTCATACCTAACCTGACTCCTTTTATAAATGGAGATTCTGTACATAATAATTCTTCAAGATGGGAGGTGGTTTTTTTTTTAAGGGAGCATAATTCATTATAGTCCCAAAGCAAACCGTGAAAGCAGCTCAACATCCAGTTCCGGGTCAGTGGTTTAGTACATCACAGCGTGCTCACTGAAAAGGGCACTATGGAGCATCAAAAAAGTAAAATCAGCTACAGACTAAATAGGAACACGGAGAAGGGCAACGATGAGTGCTGACTGACAACCTGGCAATTTCCAGTGACTGAGCACATACATGTGCATAGATGCAGATCGCTGTGCAGTGAGGATGCCCTGGAGAAGAGGGAAGAAGTACCAAGGAAAGTCTAACATGTGGAGTGAGAGAGATTTCATAAAATTAGTCCTATTGCCACTATGTCTTCTTTTCTGATGCAATATTTAAAAATATTTGAAAATCATTTTGATATTTAAATGTTAGGATAATTTTCTCTAGCTGGCAGAAAAAAGGAGTTTTTTACAGCAAGTTCTTAATATTTTCTGTATTTTTATCTTTTTATTCAATACATATTTGACATTCACAATTTAAAAATCAGTCTTTACTCATTTTAATTATATATATGTTATTTATATAATATATTTATATATATATAAATATATATATAAATTATATATATATTTAATTATATATATATATATATCTCGCTTGTATGTCTGTGCCTCAGTCTTGTTAAGTGCCCTCAGAGACCACAAGAGGGCATCAAATTTCTGGAAACTGGAGTTACAGGTGGCTGTGAACCACCTTGTGGACTGAGAATAAAGCCAGAGTCTTTTGGAAGAGTAGCCTGTGCTCTCAAAAGCGGAGTCATCTCTCTAGTTCAATGTGTGCAATTCATGAAAGCAACAAAGCAAACCTTGCTTCTTTCCATCCCCCACTTTAGGCAGATATACTTTCTTCTTTGAGCAGGACCGCCGTCATGTGAATGTGACTTGCGCTTAGTGCTGGTTTGGTGGAGGATGTGATGTAGTAAGTAAGTGTGCTTGTATATATTGCCCTGTCCTCTTGCATTTTGCCATACTTTTGAGAAGAAATCTGGACAGACTGCCTACCAATGAAAGACAAACAACATGTGGAGCTGACCAGGGTCTAATATGGAGCTTGGACCTAAAACGAGCAGTCTGACCTAGACAGGTGACTCCTGGTAACTCATGGTTGTGTGAGAATAAATCCCTGTTGTTTTAAGTCCCTGGCAATTTGGAATGATTGGTGGCTATTGTGATAACTGGAAGATCAAGATCTATTTTGAATATCAACTAACTAATTATGATACCACATTTCTTCTTGTCCTGGCTTCACTAAGTATGGTGACTTAGAATCCTTCAGGTATGTACCAAACAGTAAGATTTGTTACTTCATTCATACGGTAGTGTTATTTCCAGACTCTGGAGGCATCTCCACACTCATTTCCATGGTGGCTACATCAGCTTACATCCCCATCAGCTGTGAATAAGGATTCATTTTTTTCCACATCCTTGCCAGCATCCATTTTCTTGACAATAGTTACTGTGACTATGGAGAGAAGAGATCTTTTTTAAAAAAAAAATTAGTTCTTTGACATTTCCAGTGAGATGGAATCT
>JAQHUG010000233.1:3037844-3056708 GCA_028555095.1 Dicrostonyx torquatus | reverse complement strand
ACTATTAACATCACAATATAAAACATCCTAACATTTAAAAGTCCCAACCTGAAAAATGTTAAAAAATTTAAAAGTCCCATCTCTTTAATTATCCAAAGTCTCTCTAAAACAACCAAAGTCTCTTAACTGTGGATTCACATTAAAAATGAAACAAAACAAAAGAACCCTTAAGTTAAATATTTTCTTACTCCAAGAGGGAAAAGCCAGGGAATAGTCATAATCAACTAAAGCAAACTTAAATTCAACAACATAAAAGTTCAGTGTTTGATATCCGGAGCCCACTCATAATCCCTCCAGGCTCCAAAGTGCCTGAGTAGTGGTTCTTCTCAAGACTGCCATCTGAGTCACATACAGCTTGTTTAATATACTCAGGCTGTTTCTGCCCATTGGCTGCTGCTGTCCTTGGGGACTGTCCCACAGTATTGGCATTTCCTGCTACAACTTGACTGCACTTTACAATGGCCTTTCTGGGTTTTCTTCAGGACTTGGACTCTACAGCATGATACTGTGTCTTGACTTTCTCCATGACCCCTTCCATTCTGGGCCTTCTACTGCTACTGCAACTGTACCTCTAACTCTAGCTTTTCCTAGTCCCTTTTCATTGACTCCAACCCTGCTCTACAGTGCTAAGCCTCAACTTATCTCCATCACTCCTTCCTGTTTTCAAAACAAGTACCACTTGGGTAACTCTTATATAACCAGTGCAGCTGCCAGGATGCAGCCTTGGTCCCTTCTGGACTCTAGCTTCATGCTGTCTTTGAGGAAATCCATCCAGAGTTATGATCCTCAGTGATGCTGTTCTCTTTTTAATCACAGATAAATTCTCAGCTTCAACTGACTAGCATCAATTGTCCCAGTGAAACAAGTGTTTACTTCAGTGGTCTCTTAATTATTACAACCAACTCTTCAGATTATTAAACATTACAGATATTTAATTCAAAATATTGAAAGGTCTGATAGAGTCTTGTCTTAGTCACTGTTCTCCTGATGTGAAGAGACACCATGACCAAGACGTAGGCAACTCTCATAAAAGAAAGAATTTTATTGTGGGGATGGTGGCTTACAATTCAGAGGGTTAGTCCACTGTCATCACTATGAAGAGCATGGCAACATGCAGACAGGCAGGCAGGCAGGCTGCTGGAAAAGTAGCAGAAAGCTACACCCTGATTTACAGGCAGCAGACACGGGGAGGTGGGTAGTATGGTCTTTTGAAACCTCAAAGCCTATCCCCAGAAATACACCTCCTCCTGCACCAACAAAACCCTACTCCAACAAGACCACACCTCCTAATCCTACTGAATGATCCATTAAACCAGCAAGTATATGGGATTAAGCATGCAAATATCTGAGCCTATAGGGACCATTCTCATTGAAACCATCACAAGTCTTTAAGGGACTTTCAAACTTTCCTCTGAAATGCCCCAAGCCATGTCTACATTGTCTGCATTTTTCTCAACACCTTTTTCTCCCAAGCTCCCAGCATTTGTCTTTTAAGTTTCCATTATATCTCATTAAGCTCTAAACATTCAATGGCTTTTCTAGCCCAAAGTTCTTCCATAATCCTCCCAAAAGCCCATGGTCAGGTCTGTCAAAGCGATACCACATGAGCTGAGCTGGTACCAATTTCTGTCTTAGTAGGGTTATATATATATATATATATATATATATGATATACATATATATGTATGACACTATGACCAAAATCAACTTGAGAAGAAAAGGGTTTGCTTCATCTTACAGCTTATAGTCCACCATTCAGGGACGTCAAAGCAGGAACCTGGAGGCAGAATCTGATGCAGAGGCCATAAAGGAGTGCCGTTTACTGACTTGCTTCCCATGCCTTGCTTACCCTGCTTTCTTATGTCATCCAGGCCCACTTGCTCAGGGATGATGGTACTGCCTACAATGAGCTGGGCCCTCCCACATCAATCATCTAACAATGAGATGCTCTACAGACTTTTCTACAGGGAAATCTGATGTGGGCATTTTTTGGACTGAGGTTTCTTCTTCCCTGATGACTCTAGCTTGTATTGTCATAAGCCTAGCCAGCACAGCATCTTTAATGAAACTTTTAAAAACATGTTTTATGTAGCCCAGGCTGCCTTCAGACTCAACATGTAGCTAGGGCTAGTCATTAATTATTGATGCTCTCCCCAAGTGATTAGATTATAGGCATGCTCTACCAAACACATCTCTATTTTGCATTTTAATTACTTTGCCTTGTCCTTGTCCTGACAGTTACACAGATGGTTCCAGTACAGGAATCCAACACATCCTTTCATGACAGCTCTCACCTTAGGAAGCTGAAGCTGAAGATGGCACAGCCCCCTTTGTTTAGGTGTGTGCCATTCAGACTGCCCTGCCCTGATCTCTGGCTCCTATCCTTTGTGGCCTAAGTCCTAGGTGTTTGCACAGTTTGACTGGGGAAGACATTGGCTCTTCTGATAACCTGGTAGGTGTGAGAACTCAAGAAAATACAGTTGTCATTCTCTTTCAGAACACACTGTAGACCCTTGGGATTTGTGAGGGATGGTTCCAGAGTCCCCTTGAATGCCAAAATCTCTTATATAGAACGGAACAGTGTTTACATATGACCCATACACATCCTCCAGATACTTTCAAATACCCCTGGATTACTATAATGCCAAATAAAATAGGAGTGCCATGTCACCAGTTAATGTGCTGTGTTGTTTAAGGAATAGTAACAAGAAAAAAAATTCTGTGTATATCTGCAGAAACACAGTCAAAAGAGTGACGGACAGTGAATGATGCCTTGGGGAACTGTGAGAGAGGCTCCTGGAAACAAAGGCAGAGGGCCTTTGCCTCGTGTTCATTTCCTTCCTTGGATTGCTTTTGGATGTGATTTCATACCTCCTGTGCTAAATATTTATATTCAATTTATAGGACATGCTTATTCTTGTTGGAGGTTGTAAGATAGCTGTAGAACCCGATCTTTTGAAGGGATATGCTGAATGCTGTCCTTACTGTCCCCTGAATCTGGATATGGCCTTCGGCCCTGCTTTTGTGCTTTCTTAGGTATAAGATGCACTGCGTGCCAGGCAGTTGTATTTAAATTGTTCTGTCCTGAGAAAGTTTTGGGGAAGGGCTCCTCTGTTAGTAGGTGCTTGCTGGCATTTATTCATTGCTTTCTTTGTTTCATTTGTGTGTAAAAGTACACTGAAACTAAGAAAAACTGTCTACTGTAATAGACTGTAGTCGGTCCTATTCTTTCAGGTCCTTGACCTATGCAGGTCTCACAGACACAGATCTGCAGAGGTCCACGAAAGCCGACACATGTCCATTACAAATGCTGTTGGCACAGCCGTCCTACAGCTTCTGTCTACAGTGGGCTGATTCTGTGGGTGTGGAACCTGCAGACACAGGTGATTGCCTATATTCCTGAGCTGACCACCTAAGAGATGAAAACCCCTCTCACAATGCCCAGTGTTTGTTTAGTAGGGTAAGTGATTATTGGCGTCTTCCTCCTTTCCTTGTTGTCTGTGAGTCTCTCATTATTTATGATGACTGTCTTTGTTATTTTCTACACTTAAAAAAAACAAAACAACAACAACAAAAAACCCTTTCAGGATTGTTCAGAAGGGGTGAGGGTGGAGGGCATTCTCTGTCCCCTCCTTGTCCTGTGGAGCACAAGAATGGCTCTCGGGAGCCCAGCAGTCTGCTCTGCCCATCCTCATCATGCTTATAGACAGTATGCATGCTGGAAATACTCCCCACGGGCCTGACTTCCAGAAGAAGGCAACACATGACTGCTCCTTCCATGCATCAGCCACTGTCTTGACTCTCAGCTGCCATCTTTGTCTTTTCTGACAGGAGCTGGGCTGAGGCTGGGAAGGTGAGGAGAAACTGTGCATTTGCCTAGGACTAAAATGGCAGTGGATGCCCCTTGCAAAGGGAAATTTGCACCTGTTTAGAGTTGGCTTCACATTGAGAGCACGGGGAACAAACGTTAAGGCCAGCAAATTCAGAATGAGTATTGCCCAAATTACTTACCGAAGACATCTGCGAGGCTGTCAGCCATTCAGGAGGAATGTGAAAATGAGCCCCAGCTGAGTCTCCCAGCAAAATGATTCCCCTGGGCTGTGAACCTAGGAAACACAATTTATTTGCATTATTTATACACCCAAGCAGTGGGCAGCCTCCAGAGTGAGTAGCTATTTGAGCAGATAGCCTGGTGTGTATCAAATGCACAGTCTGTCCTAACAGTAATACACCGCCACTTTTCATGTGTTGGGGAGTGTGAGGGGAGCATTTAGGAGCTGAATGAAATTTCTCAGCCATTGGAACTGCTAGCTAAGCTTCACAAACACAGGTGTGCTTCCTGGCTCAGCATAAAAGCAGCGGCTATACAGCATCCAGAATGAGTGATGGATGAACACAAGAAGCAGGCTTGATCTGAGTTCAGAAATATGCCCTAAATTTTGGTTCTGGAAATGGCTTTTTTAGAGAATATACCAATTCTGTTTAAGAGTGAATGCCCTCATGGAGCAATTTAGATAGTTTAAAGATGTGAGAGTCTCTTTAAAGTCCTTAAATCCACATACACAAAGGCACTAGATGGACAGTTCTGGCTGATTAACAGAGAGAAGGAGCTAGGAAGGTCTCTGTGCAGCCTGCATGTCTGGATGTAAGAACCACTTAATCAGATTCGGAGACACATCTACACAAATCACTTACTGGGGAGTACACCCTCTAGCCACTTAAGGGCTTAGAAAAATCAAATGCTCCCTCTAGAGTCAGATAGTCTCCTTTCTCCAACACCAAACCACGGGAGTGAGCCAGAGGATGGCCCAGCCTTACTGTAGTGGTTCCCTAGCCTTGGCTTTTATGGAAACTGCCACTGGCCCAGACTAAGAGGGTCTGGGACATTTAAGAGGATACGGGATGCTAGGATGTGGAGATCCAAGGGTCTTCCTTCCTGGGATCACTAGCCCAGAAGGCTTAGCGTTTCATCTAAATCTGAATTTGTTGTTGTTGCTGTTGCTATCGTTGTTGTTTTATTACAGTCCTGGAGATTGAACATTGGGCCTCATGTACACTAAACTAGTGTTTTAGCACAGAGCTACTCCCCATGCTACAGATTTATTCACAATTATCTCTCTTCTTATTGTAGTACTGAGCATTGAGCTTAAGACTAAGCACATGTCAAGAAAAAGCTTTACCACTATGCTATAGTCCCAACCATATTTTTACATTTAATTTTGAGACAGGGTCTCATTAACTTGCTCAGGCCAGCCGGAAATCACCTGTAGCCCAAACAGGACTTGCACATTCAATCTCCTGCCTCAACCTTAAGTGTATGAGATTGCAGGCCTGTGCCACCAGGTTTGGTCCTAAACTTATTTGTTCTTTGTGTCACTCACCAAACATTTTTAATTTTCCTAACTTTTCAGCAGGCCTTTCATTTCCTACTCTCCTCTTTGTCCCTCTGAAAGCTTACAGACACTTAGGATTTAGGTTGACCTTTGTCAAGGATACTTTGATCAAGGTAGCCTTGGGGATAAAATTTGAGTGGTTATCTGGAAAACCCCTGTTGAATGAGTACATAACCAAAATCATCTCCAAGGGAGCAGAGAAACATTGATTAGCAGAACAGGGACAATGCCTTAGGTTTGGTCTACCCCTGGAGTGGATTTTTAGCATTGGTGGCCCAGACACCCAGGCATTTGCGCTTTTAGAATAGGAAGCTTTAGTTTAGTTATTTCTGGAAGCATCTGCAAACTAGAGATTGGCTTCTCTTTTAAGTCATCCAAATATTCACCATTAGACACGGGAGGCTAACTTTAATGTATGTTGAAAAGGACATGCAAATGATTAAGTATTACTTCCTATGTCATTTCATTATTTCAGGTTTTGATTACTCTGTTATCTGCCTTGCTCTCTTCCCTAATGCCATCATTAAGGTTTCTCGTCCCTGAGTGAAAGAGCCAATTAAACAAATTACATTCTTCATCTTCCAGATTTGCCTCTTCTATGCCTGTCTTTTTCTGATCAGTTCAGAAAGCCAATCTAACTGGGCATTTCAACTCTTACCCTCAAACTCTGCCTCACAAAAGTGATTCTTTTCTCTTCAGTTTGACTCAACTAGAAAAGAAGCATCCACTATAGCAGGACACTGACTTTTAGTTTGTACCTTGGCAGAATTTCTTCTCATATGGAATTCCATCTTTTGGATCAATACCCTTTAGAAGAGAAATAAAGAGATTAGCAGTGTGGTTTTAAATTTATGAGGCACATACACCAAATCCTTCCCAACTGAATTTAACATGCAAAGGCAAATCAATAGATAAAACCCTTTGAAGCCTTTTGGGCCCCTAATCCAACTTAGTGATACTCTATGTAATGAGCTGGGTTTAAGAGGAATTGAGGATAGAACAGAAGGATAATAAGAAATGAGGCCCATTCGCTCAGAGCAATCTGGGGCAACCATTTAGAAGAAGAGCAGGAACAGGAATGACTCTCCTTGGAGCACTGAGGGCTGACTGAGTCTTGGGGACGTAGGTCAAGGGTATTTTCTATAATCTCTAAGCTAGAAAAAGCATCCAGATGTCTCAGAAACATCAGTTTTTATCCATTTTATTCGTTCATCCCACACTCAATCCAGGGGACATTGATGAAGTAGGGAGACACTTGTGGTTGTCACAGTGAATGGGGATTCTCTTGACATCTCGTGGACAGAGGCATAGAAGGCTGTCAAACACCTTACAGTTTATAAGATGATGTATCTAATTCAAATGTCAACAACCCCAGGATTAAGAAACCCAAGAAACTCAGTTAGTTCTGAGTGTGACTGAATCATTATAGTCAAACCCCAAACCAAAGAGAGATAGCGGAGCACCTATTTCTTGGTGACATAAGTGTTATTTTAAGACAATAGTGCTTGGTGGCCATAAAAATGATGGGAACAGTGAGTTCTTGTTCCTGATCTTGAAGACTCCAAATACACATGGACACTTTATGCTGGGAAGTTGGGAAGGAAACAAAAGCAGCACGCTTTCTTTGCCCTTGTGACTCCTGTAATTAACCAACAACCAGAGCCACCCCTCAACACACATACACCTGTTCACACCATAGTCAACAATGGAGCCAGGCAACACTGTACAACAATGGCAAAACTGGCCTTGATGGCTACAGGCTCATTGTTTTTGACTTTGTGGTTCTGAGTAATTTTTTTCTCTGCAGAAAAGGGCGGTGTTAAGACCTGAAGCTGCTAAGTCTCTAGTTAGCAGTGATGAATTTCACATTTTGCCTTCTGAGCTCATGGTGGATTTCTTTTAGTCTTTGCTTGGCCACTTCTTTATGGAGGTGGGATATCATGTCACAAACATGGTATGGGGACCATCTTTGTGGAGATCATGGAAGAAAGAAAGAATTCCCACATATTAATCCTTTGTCCCAAGATAAGACAACCAAACTTGGATTTATCACAAAAAGAGCTACACCTTAAGGCTCTAATGCAGATTTTCTACCCTGTAAAGAGGTAACATGACTGAGGGTAAAATGTTTGAGGTTGACACAGTCATCTGTCTTGTTCTTTATATACTAGAAGTCACAGATCCTGATGTACACCATAGAGATTGCTGGTGCAAGCCTGACCTACTGGTTTCCTGGGGACAGAAAAATACCTAAGAAAAATGAAGCAACAATTTCTTTTAAAGTCAGGAACCTTTATCTTCAAGGCTCCTTGTTTGCATAGCTCCTGCCTGTGAGTTGGGAGGCAGGGCTAGGAATGGCTAGGAGCTCCAGAATGTTCTAGGTCAGCTGTTCTCAATTTTTGAGTTGAAACCCTTTTGGGACTCACGTATCCGATATCATGCATATCAGATATTTATAGAATTACTCATAAAAGTATCAAAATTACAGTTATGAAGTAGTAATAAAATAATTTTATGGGGAAAAATTCCACAACATGAGGAACCATATTAAAGGGTTACAGCATTAGGAAGGTTGAGAACCACTATTCTAGGTAGAACAGAGAGCCATGCTATCATTGATAGGATTTAAGTGTTTCTGTTTAAGCATTTTAGGCTTGTGAGAAAAAAGATTTCCAAAGAAACTGACCAGACTTTCCTAGACTTTGGTGATTAGTTAGGATTTTCTTCCTTTTTCTAAATAATTGTCTACTTTCTTACTTAAGTTTGTGTTTGTAAGTTGGTTTCTTTGTTCTCCACAAGGACCCTCAAATCATGTAAATGTAAGATGACCGTAACACATGAATCTGCAGCCATTGCTTCCCAATGGTAAGTATTGGGATGGCTTCCAGTTTTCTTTTTTTTTTCTCTCCCTGAAAGCTGTAAGCTCATTATGCATAGAGAATTGAGGCAGCACAAATCAGAAACTTTGGGGTGTGAGTGGTACATGTAGGATAATTTCCATGGCACCAGAAAAGGCTTATGAGAGAAAACAAATGGCTGTAACAAAATGGCGACACCCTCTGGCTTCTCCCAACAGCTATGTGGGTGCTGGAAAGGTGCTAGCATTGACTAGCTCAAACACTGCTCAAACAGAATAAAGAAATTAGAGGAGACCATAATATAGATTAAAATGGTTGTTTAAGGTAGCCTCAGTTCTGACAATGCCATTGATGACCTTCCTATGTGCTGGAAAATCTTTATCCTCATACAAGGAGCAGGGGATGTTTCCTGGGTTCTCATTTTCCAGTGTGGCTTAAGAAAATACACACTGGGGAGGGCAGAAAGTAAGAGAAAATATTTAGCTTTAACTCAGTGCTTACCCAAATGCCATTACAGTTGGAGTCCTGATGGGCATCCCAGTTGTTTGGCCTATGAAGAAAGCATCAGCCTTAGTCTTTGGTATATACGGGATGTTCAGTGAATGCTAGTTCCATGAACGGGTGTTATAGCAAATGCCACCGTAAGGTAACAGTGTTCTTCAAGGAAGAGCACCCCATATGTGCTGTGACATACAAAAGCTGCCACTTAGCATCTGCAGTCTGGATTTGGAGCATTTCTGGAACCTAGGCTTGAAGCCAGCCTTTCCAGTGACAGAGGGTTCCTGTGGCCTGTGTTGTTGTGGAATGGCATGCATAAGGAGTAAGTCTGCAGTCCATTTTCTTCAGTAAGGGACAGCTAGCTGCAAACTCTGCCTCCGAGCTGGGCAGCACCTGGTCAGCTTGCTGCTGCAGCACTGCAATCCCGTGACTACAAAGCGTGGCACAGCTGGGTTTTGAAGGCAGAGCTACGGTTGCTTTCCATCAGGCCATGGCTCAAGCGGGATATGTTATTTTGAGTCCATACCTTGCTCTAAAGGTACAGGAACAGCTCTTAGGTCCACCTTACTGGGAGAACTCACTTGTGGGTTGTGTCAATGTCTACAGTCATTTTTGTATAGCTAATTTCTCTCAATAGAATGACATGCCATTGAAGGGGCAACTATGTTTTGCTTAGTGCCTAAATCTACCCCCAGTGCTTTGAAAGTATCACGTTTGTGGTAAGCATATTTGGATAAACAACTGTGTCCATGAATAAATGCAGGACCCTTCTCTCTGCAACTAGGGTTCCCCAGGTTGGGGAAAGCCCTGGTGTCTCATGTCTCCAAGAAAGTTACCTTCTGCCTGGGTACACTGTCTTGTTGCGGTCATTGCAGTCTCTCCCTCGCCAGTGGTAGCCCCGCAATGTCTGAAATTGAAGAGTGCGCACAGAAGGGGGTTAGTCCAGCTTTGACACC
Organism: Dicrostonyx torquatus; assembly: GCA_028555095.1. Classification (NCBI taxonomy): domain Eukaryota; kingdom Metazoa; phylum Chordata; class Mammalia; order Rodentia; family Cricetidae; genus Dicrostonyx; species Dicrostonyx torquatus. The sequence goes on along the minus strand of JAQHUG010000233.1, from coordinate 3,047,003 downwards.
AACCACAGTGAAGGCTAATCAGGCTAACTAAGGGATATTGATATCTTCAGATTTTTAACTCAAATATTGAAGATCAGTAGGGAAATTAAGATTAATATAAGATAAGCTATGTGAGGTAAAATATAATATGACACCAAACCCAGAAATAGGTGGGATTGTATGTATTAATACATAAATGTATGTTTATGGGTGATAGTGACTGTGTGCCTGTATGTGATGGTGTTAGGGTATGAGTTTGTATATGTATATACATGCGTGTACATATATGTGTGTGTCCTTACATGTATGAATGTTACAGGTATGTGTGTGTTTATGTCTGTATATGTATCCATGTATACTCCTAGAAACATCAGGACTGTCCAACTTCCTAAGTTGTTTTATTAGCCACCAGCCTTCTCAGGGTATATAATATTTCAACTATTTGGCCAGTGATGAATCTTTTCATTGGATAATTCAAAAACTAATGTATGACAACTGTAAATCTTTTGGATTTGTACATTACTGAAGAGCTTACAACAATCAGGAATCAAAATTCCATCAGACAATGTTCTTCCTGTGGTCTCTCACCCTGTGGTGAGTTCAGGACCGGCCGTTTGCTTGTTGCCCCAGAAACCTCGCTGGCATCCTAAGAGCTCTAAACCAATCCATGCACACACTTGAAAAAGCAAGCTCAGTCAGGCAGATTTATGAATTTCCAAAATCATAGACACCACCCTGGTCATGCCAGCCCCATGGAGAACTGTAGTTGGGAATGACATCAGGGAGGAGGAAACAAACTGAGCCTATGATTTGCTTTGATGGCTAATGTTTTTATGAAGTTGAAAAGCTCTTAAAATTGTGAACTGATGTATGTTTATCAAATAAAGTTCAGTCTTGCCTTATTAACAGAGAGAAATGTGTAGATGAGATACCATATGGAGTTGACGCCTATTCCTCCCTGGTGGTACTCACTGGGGAAACACTGTATTTGTCGGAATCGCCGTCTTTGAATGGCACAGCCTTCTTTATAGATCTAGGAAGGAAAACAAACTCCCTGTGAGTTAAGAAAAAAAATGATGACTATGAAAATAAACATGTTCAGATACTGGCTGTTTATGTGACTGTCACTGATCTAAAAATAAAACCCAGCATCTGCGTAGCTCATGAGAATGTCAGGCACACTCGGCCAGTCGTTGTTCTCTATTCAACCCAGTTTCTCTGTATTTAACATGGGCCATTCGAGAAGGTGGAATAAATGAATTGGACTTGTAGGAGACATGGGGTTTATGCTGTGGTACCCAGCAAATGGGAGACTACATCTTGGATCTAGTCAATTAAATCCCAGCACTCCTGTGATGGTTTGAACAGGAGTAGCCCCCAGAGGCTCATATATTTGAACGCTTGGTCATTATGGAGTGGCAGTTCTTGATAGAGATTAGGAGGTGTGGCCTTGTTAGAGGAAGTGTGTTTCTGGGGGTTTCAAATGCTCAAGACCGACCCAGTGTCTTTCTCTCTTCCTGCTGCCTATGCCCTGATGTTGAACTTTCAACTTCTCCAGCACCATGTCTGCCTACATGCCATCACTACCCCCCCACCATGTGACAATGGACAAAACCTCTGAATTATAAACCAGCGCCAATTAAATGCTTTCCTTTATAAGAGTTGCCATGGTCATGGAGACTCTTCACAGCAATAGAACAGTGACGGAGACAACTCCAAATTGTCTCTGTACCCTTTGCACACTCTGTTAAGGAAAATGTCTATTTTAACCACTCATTGTGAGAACCTTGGGTATTTAATGGTCATTAGCTGGTAACTTCTGTTCTTCCTTACGGGACTGGGTAGCCAAGGACACAGGCATGATAGCTAACATAAATCAGACTAAAGTTATGGATACTCTGAGAGGAAGGCTACCTCTGCGCCTTACTACCAGAGTCTTCCTGCTTCAAAATGGCCACCCTGCTTTCCGCTACATCTGGGGGAAATCAGATAAAGGACAGCAGAAGACTGTAGTCATGCAGCAGGGTGAAGTTGTGCCTGGAACCTAAACAGTGTGGGATTTTGTAATGGTCTTTTGAATCAAGAGTATCCAAGCAGATCAAATAAATGGAGCTCAGAACAAGTATAGAGGACATTTACAACCTATTTGCCCAGCTAAAGAAGAGGGCTGAGAGTCTAGAGGGTCAATGAGAGCAGAGGCTGGTCTGTGGCTACCAGATCTGTGGCCACTGGAGGATAACATTACCTGTTTGAAAGGGGACAATAATAGTGACTGCCTCCATGTACACAATGGTCCTCTATGCATAGGAAGCACCAGCTAATTTGTTATCTAGATGATTACTAAACCACAGGTTAGTATAAAGGGCAAACAAGGCTGCACTTCTGTGTGCTCTGTAAGTCGTAAATCACCAAATACATTTACAGTGTGGTACAAATTATAAGTGGAGCACAGTGACTTAAAAAAAGAATAAAACATGCTGGCTTTGCTTTTATCACAAAGGAATAATTTTTCTTTTAAGTTGGGCCAAGAAAATCCATGGCCCTAGATGCTCCTGAATTCAAAATTTAAAAGTAGTTCAATTAAATTGTCACTTGGATATCATTGGAAACTTCAATGGTACCATTAAAGAGAGGGGATTCCCAAATCAGTTCAAACCCGGCATGATGAAATGATTGGACACCTGGGAAGCTGGCTGCACCTTAGCCTTGAAGCATCTTCTTTCATGTCTGGCAGTCCCTTCTCCTCATAACCTGAGGCTCTCTGCACCTAACCCCATCCACAGAAAGGGCAAAGCTGCTGCTTCTGGGATGCAGGCCAAATGGCTGCGGGGCTCTTGTTGGCAGATGAGCTAGGAAAAGTTTGTAGCTCTTTGGTTCTTCAGAGACTCTGGATGTGGGTTAGAATCATTGCTGCCACCTCCTTCCTCCAGCTTTCTTACTAGCAGCCTAGAGATCTTCAACAAGTGCAGTCCCCATGAAGCTCAAGAGATAATGGTGGAGCACGGGGAAACTTTTAACATAACTTAAATTATTTCCTCTCCCAGTAGCTGTGAACTTGGCCTTAATGCAGGTAGGTCTTTGCTGATGTAATTAGGTTAATTTGCAGTCCTTAAAATGGACCTTCGTCAAATATGGCTGGCAGTCTATAAGAGGTAAAACAACCCCACCCCACGGATAGGGGAGGTAGAGGAAATGATTGGATAAAAAGTGGAGATGGGGATCAGAAGGATGCAATTGTAAAGACTGATGGGTATCACAGCATCCAGGAAGAGGCAAGGAATGATTCTACCCAGAGCATCTGTTAGAGGGGCACAGTTTTGCTGTCTTTGGTTTTGAATTTCTCATTTCCAGGACGGAGAGAGCATAGATTGTGCCATTTTGTCACAGCAGCAGCGGCAGCAGCAGCAGGAACTTAGCTTCTCAGAGCATACCTGAAGCCTGTCTCTTGCACCTATGAGCATTCTCATGCCTTTCTTTCTCTTCCTATGACAGCCAGGAGGCTGGGGCAGAATGGAATAAAGTCACGGAAGTTCCCACAGGAAAGCAAGAGAAAAATTGGTGGCAGAGCAGATGCTGCTGTGGGCTACACTAATATCTCACATCATTAAACCATTAAAGCTTCACTTGTGCATGTATTATTTTAGCTCTGTCTCCTGACATGCAGGTAATCGTTGGACATAGGTAGCCAGGAGTCAGATTTATGGACAAATTATCCAAGACTTACCTAGAGAATGTTTGGAAAAATGTAGTGCTCTTTTACTAGGTCTAGGGCCAAGGAATCTTGTTTTTAAAATTTTCAGATGATTCTGAGGGGAAAAGAACTCAATTTACAGTTTGATTTTAGGTAAGGGGAAACAGGTCCTAAGATTTAAGTCTTAAGTGACTCAAGTTCTTTAAATCAACTTGAAATTAAAAATGAACAAATAAACAAACAAAAATAAAAGGAGTATAAAGGTTGCACAGAACTAAATACACCCAGGGGTGAATGGGGGGGGTTCTCAATGGCCTGGGAGTTACTTTTTTAAGGCTTGGAGTTGTGCTTTAGAGATAAAACATCCCTAGATGCTTCTGTGTAGAGGTCTTGGTTGCCAGGTGGTGGCACTGTTGAAGGGGATGGGGCCTCATTAGAGAGTTGGAGAGGAGAGAGAGAGAGAGAGAGAGAGAGAGAGAGAGAGAGAGAGAGAGAGAATGTGTGTTTTGTTACAGCTGTCCTCTCTTCTTACTAACACAGAGAGCAAGGAAAAAGCTGGACTATTTTTCTTAATAAGTCATCATTTATCTTGCTGTTTGTAATATTAATTCTTTGATATTTAGTTTAAGCTCAGACATAGGGCGAGGCTAAGATCTGGGATAGTTTTACAGTTGTTTACAACACTGGGGACTGAACCAAGTGCTCCGCACTTGCTGGGCTGATGGTCAACTATTGAACTTCAGCCTTCAGCCTTGGAAGTTACATTGATGTGAGTGTGTGCTGGTGGAAGGCGAGGGCATTTTGGGCATTGTCTTTCTGGGGTTATAGCCATGCCCAGGGCTGATGGTGAGAAGTAGAGGAAGCCCTGAGTGAGAGAGTTCCTGAGCTAATGTCTGCTGCTGACATGGGTATAGCCATGTAAAGGACCGTACAGACTCAGACCCATGGGAAAATGGCAAAGCCTTCTCCTTAGGGTGAGGCTCAGAAAGATAGTAAAGCCTTCCTTCTTCCTCTGGCCATGTATAGATGCCAATAGTGTGCGTGGAAGATGTCCACCACTTCCCCCTCCTTCATAGTTACTGCCCGAAGACTACTCCCTACCAACCCTGCCCCTACAGAGATTAGTTAAACCTGCCTCCTTGGTCCAGCTGTACACCATAAACCCTGCCTCCTTGTTTGGTGATGTAATGACCCCTCTTCCTTGTTCAGGTGTATGCAGTAAGCCTACTTCTCTGTTCAACTCTATATACAATAAACACACTGAGCTTTAGGGGTCCTGAGGCTTCTCCATCAGAGAGCCGGGTTCACCCAACCCCAGCCTTTCTTTCTATCTCTCTATGTGCCTGCTTTTTCTTCATTCCCTCACCACCAAGTCAGACAAAGCCCCAGAAGCTGTGCAAGAATACTGCAGCCAACCTCATCCATACATTATGTGGCAAGGAGGGGCTTTCCCCAAGTGTTAAGCCATGATTGCCTGAAGCCCTCACTTGGACACTGCTCACTGGGGCTAAGGTTGCCTGTGATACAATTTCCAAAAATTGTTTTGTCCAAAGTAAGTTTGTCTATTTGCTTCCATACAAGAAATGTGATTAATTTCAGGAGGATGCCTTTTAATTATGAACATCAGTTTAGCCTGCAGAACACAAAGACAAGCAAGGGGATATTCTAGCTATGTTGACAGAAGAAGTAGCATACATACAACTCAATCTTCTGGCAGATCTTGGCCAAAAATGGTAGTGAACAGATATTGGAGCCACTTCTAGGGTATTTCTGGGGAGATAAAAAAAAGACAACAAGAAGAGTTGATTAAGTCAAGGAATGGTTCCCACAAAAAACCCCTCTGTTGTCCGGATGACTGGACCCAAATCTGGTTCCCCTGTGTTTACCCAGATGCCCTTCTTGCTCTTGTCTCCATGTCCCATGTTCATTCCGTCTCCTGTATAGGGGCTTGTGCTGGTTCTTGGAATTGGAGCCCAGCCATCTGCTCCACCCTAGTTGCCACCCTCATAGCCACTCTCACACTGTGCTTTTCCCAAATAGGTCTTGCCTATTTTTGTCAGGTATTCAAACATTTCCTTCTGGAATGCTTTGAAAACAATCTTTAGCTGGGCAGTGGTGGCGCATGCCTTTAATCCCAGCACTTGGGAGGCAGAGGCAGGCGGATCTTTGTGAGTTCGAGACCAGCCTGGTCTACAAGAGATAGTTCCAGCGCAGGCGCCAAAGCCACAGAGAAACCCTGTCTCAAAAAACCAAAAAAAAAATCTTTATGATTCTTTCAAATAAAACAATTCCATCCTACTTGAATAGTTAAGGAAATGCTGATAGGCAGACATAGTTGCTTTCCACCAGCCCTGAGTGTGTATGAGGTGTACTTGTGGACATTAATGTTACTTCCATCCTGGCCTAGAAATGACAACATTTTCAGACTATAAAGGAGGTATTGTGTGGGTCTCTGGGATGCTTTCCCAGCATTCTAGGACTATAGGAGCAACCTCCATGTCTAAGGCACAGGGATGTCTTCAGCTCACCATGTGGGTTAGACATTCCAGCTTTCAGCATTACTTGCGGGGTCCAAAGTATAGGCACTAATAGGGCTCTTTAGGAACTATGTAGGGAATGATGATAACTCAGACATTTGGCAGAAAGGAGATGATTGAATGTAAGGCAGGAATACAGGAAGCTTTCTAACTCAAGATACAGTACATAACTTTTCTATGTACTGTGTGGATTCTGGCAACCTGTCCTTCCTCGTTTGTTTTTCATATCATTTTCATGCCCAATCTCTTGGGTCATTCTGCTGTCTGTTAACACTTGAGAAACACTATTCTAGCTTCTAGTCAACACTATTCAAGGTATGGTTATAGTGTCAGTCCCACCTGAGAGCCTCGAGAAACACATGTCCCTCCCCTCCACATATCACAAGACAGTCTGTATTTCAACGAGATCCTTATTGTGCATACCAAAGTAAAGAAATCACAATCCTGATTCAAGAAGCATGCTGGCACATGCTGTGGACATATGTAAAGGATGGGCATATAAGGGCATAAGCATTTCAGTCCTGCTGGAGCATTAGGATCTACAGAACCCCACGAACCATGCAAGAAGCAAGATATTATGACAGCTTAGGATTCATCTTCCTATTACCCTGAGCACAGCAGAGAATCCTTGAATGGGTCAGACATAGGGGACTATATTTGTATCTTAAAAGGATAGCTAGAGATGGATTTCCTAGAGGAGGAGAAGGGGAAGATCTCCTTGGAGATGCAAGTTTGAGCTTTGTAGCCTTGGGCTACCTTGTATACTGTGTAACAGCCTCTACTTGCTAGATACCAGCAGCACAAATCAGTTTCTAGACTGTGCCAAGTGTCTCATATCCTGGGCTGGAGCTGAGGAAAAAACTGTACCTGTTAGAAAACTCACTGATGTGACATAAGGTACAGGGCAGTGACAGTGGAAGAAGGGATGCTTTAGTAGGTTAAAGTCAAAGACTTTGGGGTCTGATTGAGGTCAGAACTGTAGACACATAATAAAGCAACATTAACATGACCTCATACAAAACACTGGTTTCAGTTTGCCAGCACAGACACATTCTGAGACTTAAATCAGCTGCATTCAGATGTTGGAGCTAATTCTCTTAGTATTTACCTTTGTCTGAAAGCCTGTCTAATTATTCTAATGACAACGTAGAGTTCAACGATGATGATAACCAACACATGAAATGACATGAACAGTCTTATAATTACTACACAAGAGGTACAATAGAATAGAATTTTATAATTGCACAACTGTTCATTGTCAAAATTCAGCTGGAAGGCTGCAGCTGCCTTTGCTATCCGGTGCACAGATACTGAGGTCAGGAAGTATGCAGTAGTCAATGCAGCATGTCCAGAGTCCTTCTGCGTCTTCTGTCCAGACAGCATTATTCTCATCTGATCTTTGTGTTACACAAAGGAACAGAGACAGTTGTTCTCAAGCCACTTTTTCAACTCCCGACAGTGCACTTGCAAAGACAAACGGAGATGGACATGCAAGTCACACGGCTGTCCTTGCCTGTGCACTTGCCAGACCCCCACCTTTCAGTGTGAACTTTGCTAGGCAGAGACAGGTGGTCTGTGAATAATGCAGAAATGGATTTAAAATTCTGAATTTGGCTGCATCCCAACTCATCTGAAAGGAAGGTGTAGTCTAGGTAATCCCTGGGGAGAGTGCAATCTAACCAGCTTCCCTCACCGGATGAGAAGTGATGCAAAGCAACAAACGGGTCTTGAATAAAGAACATGGGGTGAATGATATAAATAAAAGGTCCAAGTGTGTGTGTGTGTGTGTGTGTGTGTGTGTGTGTGTGTGTGTGTGTGTGGGTGTGGGTGTGGGTGTGTGTGTTTGAGAGTACAATGCCCTCAGAGGCCAGAAGAGGTTGTCAGATGCACTGGAGCTGGAGTTACAGGAGGTTATACATTATTTGATGTGGGTGCTGGGAACCAAACTGCAGTCCTCTGCAAGAGCAGTAGATGCTCTTAACCTCCAAGCCTTCTCCCCACTCCTGCCAGTCCAGCCTTTTATAGAAGGCCCAGAGGGAGAGCTCGCTGGGTCTTGGCTAGTAGTTCTGCAGTTACACTAGCCATCAGGCAAAATTGATTATAGCCAATATTCCCTGAGCAGATTGTCAGACACTTACTTTTTTTTCCTGATGATTTCAATCTGGAGTAAACACATCAAGAGAAGCTTTGGGGAAGTTTTCTTTCCTAATTGTTGAACAGTCAATAGATTTTTTTTTTATTTTGAAATTGGAATCCTGCCTCACAAATTATGCTTTCAAGTCTGGTGACAGAAATTAAAAAAAAATTGTAAAATCCTAATTAGCCTTTGAGGTTGTGCCAAGGCAGTTTGTGCCAGTAAAATAAACAATGCCCTAAAATAAGTCTTAAATCTGTACTGAGAGGAACAAAAGACAAATCACATTGTCCACCATTCTGCTCAGATTTTTGAAGGTGCTGGTCATGGAGATTTCTTGGCGTTTCTGCTTATTATTCAACATATTAACCCGACTAGTTGAACTGGCCACTACTGACCTTTAATTATTCTGTGAATGAAGCAATGAGTGCTGAAACTGACATCATGATTGATTAACCAATTCTGTAGAAATATCTCTTCTGCTACCACTTAACTTGGGTCAGCCTTGTTCATCAAAACTCATAGGATCTCTTCAGGTTGCCATCTGAAAATATTGTAGAGGGCTCACAGAATAAAATTGCCTGTTTATTATTTAAATACAATTGGACGCCCTTTATTTGCTGAGTCTGGTCAGCCTTGACATGAGTGATTTCCCTCCCCTTTGTTTCTTTGTTTCTAAATCAATACTATGAGACAAGTTGTCAGATAGTGAATGATGAGGGAAGCTGGCAGGGAGGAGCCGATGACAATGCCTGTGCACCCTCCCTGCTTTGGAATGCATCCTCACTGTCACCATGCATCCTCACTGTCACCATGCA
>JAQHUG010000233.1:3009913-3037319 GCA_028555095.1 Dicrostonyx torquatus | reverse complement strand
TGCATCCTCACTGCTGGGCAATGCATGCATCCTCATTGTCACCATGCACCCTCACTGTCACCATGCATCCTCACTGTCACCATGCATCCTCACTGTCATCATGCATCCTCACTGTCACCATGCATCCTCACTGTCACCATGCATCCTCACTGCTATGGAATGCATCCTCACTGTCACCATGCACCCTCACTGTCACCATGCATCCTCACTGCTGTGGAATGCATCCTCACTGTCACCATGCATTCTCACTGCTGCACAATGCATGCATCCTCACTGTCACCATGCACCCTCACTGTCACCGTGCACCCTCACTGTCACCATGCATCCTCACTGTCACCATGCATCCTCACTGCTGTGCAATGCATGCATCCTCACTGTCACCATGCATCCTCACTGTCACCATGCATCTTCACTGCTGTGCAATGCATGCATCCTCACTGTCACCATGCACCCTCACTGTCACCATGCACCCTCACTGTCACCATGCATCCTCACTGTCACCATGCATCCTCACTGCTGTGGAATGCATCCTCATTGTCACCATGCCCAGCATTTAGCCTACTTTCCAGCTTCCCTTTCAACTGGGACTGACTTGCCCCACTTATGAGAATTGAAAGTGTAATTGCTGAGGCAGGATTCCAACAATTCCTTAGAAAGGAGCCTAAGTCAAACCCTTAGCTGGCTGGTTTGAGCTAAGCATTCTGTCTGTTGAGAAAGAGTCATTATGAGAGGGCAAATAGAGCTGAGCAGAGGCTGGGGTGGCTTTCCCATTCTTGGGTGTTCAGTCCTCTGCAGGGAAGCGGGTGCTTTGACTATTCGTCCATTTGTAGAAGATACTGTCATTGTTCTAATCCCATGGCTGGGAGACCAGAGGCTCAGTGAAGTGAAACACTGCCTGATATCATACTTTACAAAGAGGAAGAGAGGAGGCCACAGCTTTCTCTAGAATGGTCTGCCAGAGAGCAGGAGTTCTCAGCTTGGTGATATCGTGAGAGTAGTACAGTAGGGGAGTGATGGATAGTGCTGCTGGCATGTAGTGGGTAAATGACAGAGATGGTGTTTGGTATCACAAAGCACATGACAGCTCCTACAGAGGACACAGCCCTAAATGTCAGAGTTCTGGGGCTGGGACTGCCTGCCACAGAGCGAAGACAAGACCAAAAAATGGAAATGAGCTCATGTTTCTGTGTCACTGTGAAGTTACTGTAGCATTGCTGGGCCTTGTCCAGGGAAGCCTCTGGCTTCTGGAGTGCGTGAGCAGGGCCCGTGAGAGGGGAGCACGCCAAGGAAAAGGCTGGCCTGCTACCAGCTGATTGCTTACCATGGTCGAGGACCTCTTGAGGATGTGTCTCGCCTTCTCCAGTGTAAATTTCCAGGCCTCCTATGGAAGCAAAATGAGATAGCACCGTAACCCCTCTTTCACCTGTGGCCTACATGTCTTTTCTACAATTAGAATCAAAGTCTACAAATCTGCAGTAAATGAATTGTTCCACTATTGTTTGATAAAATAATTTGCAGAAAGGCAATTATTGTTACTAGATGCCCTCATTAAGACGTTGTACCATGTGCTATGCTAATTACCTTTCCAATGTCACTTCATGCAGTCTTTACAACAGCCCTGAGAGACATCACCACTGCATTAGAAAAGAAGGCAAACGTACTAAAGCAAAGAAGCTGCCTCCGTGTCAGTAAGCAGGGCTGGCAGACAGTATTCTGGACCTCTGCTCCCTGACAGACAGCCATGCATACTGGCATCCCTGAGTGAGTGGCTCCTCTGTGAATTCTGTCCCAAGCACATTATCGACAGTTCTGCAGAATCTTCCAGGTGCAACCACTGTCAGATGAACTCACTCCATTTGTCATTTAAATTCTCCTCTCCTGGTTCTATGTCTGCTGTTCTCTTGCATCCATTTCTAGAGCACTTAACCACACCTCTGAAGTATACACACATTGCAAACGTAAAGAGTTAACTTGTTGCCAGTAAAGACAGCAATGAAAATTCCAAGGACCACTGTATCTGTAGGAGGCAGACAGGCACAACTTGAGGTTTGGGGAGAGGTCATGTCACACGCTGCTTCCCACCACTGGTATCCCAGACTCAGCATACATGTGTCAGTCCCACTGTCCCTTCCTTGGCCTGTCCCCCGACAGCTCTAATATGTCCTGCTCAGTGACGGGCATATTCACTGGAAAAGTCCATTTCCTACTCTTGTATCGCATCCGAAGCTGGAGATGGGGGTAGTGCCCACCCTGGTCACTGATAAGGCCATCTTTGTGCTGAAGCAGTGAGTGTATATGGAGGAAGGAGACTCCTAAGATGGAAACAACAGCAAGAACAAGCCTCATGGAAGATATGGGCCTTGGCTTGGCTTTTTAGCAGATATTCAGGAACTCCGTGACTGATAACTTTTGTATATTGTTTGATGAGTTCCTTTTCTTCACTGCAGGCCCGTGGTTAGGGTGGTGAGAGGGGAGAAGTGGAATGACCTCCCACTTTGAGCTGGAGTCAGAGTGAACCTTCTAGAAGAAACTCCCACAAAGAAGGCCTCTTAGCCATTTCCACTCATCCTCCATGGGTGGATACTGAAACCACACCACAGTGTCTGCCTGAAATCAGGCTCCTTTGGCTTGCTGTCTATCAAACAAGAACTTTGGATCAAATATCATGGTGTCTCAAGGCTGCTCTGGTCACATGCTAAGGGTTTTTTCAGCAAGCATGTCTTAGGTCAAAGGCATAGGCTGGTGGGTGGCTAAGAGGGCACAGCAATAACAAAGATGACGTTCTCCAACTGGTCTTGTTGTCCAGGGAACCCGGCACAAGGTATGCTTCTTAGAAAACTAAAACACCACTGTGCAAAAAATAAAAATAAAAACTGTGGCAGTGCTACAGCCTTAGTATGATGGTGCCATCCAGTAGTCCTCTCTATGCTGCATGCCAGTGCCATACACAGTGTCTGTTTCTGTCTGTTGGCATCAAGGACAATAGAATTAATGACAGTACTTACTTTTCAAACATGGCTCTCTCTGACAGGAAGACTGATTAGAGAGTGGCCCACTACAATTAACCTTACTGAATTACCTTGGGTTTTTTCTAAGAATTCTGGAAAACCTGGAAATTATTTACTTGTTTAAATTAATCTCTTCTGATGTGTCCAGTATGACAGACACCAGATCTGCATGCTGATTTATTTTTTTGGCCATTCTTGTTAGCCTCAAGCTCATTCTCCCCATGTGAATCTTTCAGGCCATGTCCTAGCTTCTCCATGTGCCCAGCTTTCATCCAGGATGGAGCCCCTTGCATGCTGAGGCCCATTTCAACATCTATAGGGCCCAACACAGTATCTCACCCACATGGCAAGTCCTCAAGAGATATTGGAATAAAAGCCAAAAGAAAACATTTTATGTTTACTGTACTCTCAGTAACAGAGAGATGGTGGAAAGAGGAGGAAGAGAGAGAGGGAGAAAGGGACATGGAGAGGGAAAGAGAGGGAGAGGTAAGGAGAAGAAGAAAGAGGCAAAGGGAGATGGAGAGAGAGGGAGAGTAAGGAAGATGGATCAAAGGGGAGGGATAGGGAAGGAAAGGGAGGCTACAGGAGATGGCAGGGGAAGGAAGGAAGGGAAATAGAGAGATGGGGAATTGCTACTTTTGGTAGCTACAGAGGAAGGAAAGAGGCCTCTGAAAAAACCCTTAGTATGTGACCAGAGCAGCCTTGAGACACCATGATATTTGATCTAAAGTTCTTCATTGTTTGATAGTTTTATACTTTTATATAGTAACTTTTATTCCTTTTCATCCCCATTTCCTTCTTTCACCCCTCCCTTCCCTACTGGGTCTTTTCTTCCCAATAAGTCCCTTCCTATCTTCACTTTGTCTTCTTGTGTATGACCCTGATGTGGGATTCCCCTCTGTATGCTGTGAATACCACTGGTTAATAAAGAAGCTATATTGAAGCACATAATAAGACAAGGCAGGAATTCCAAGAAGATAGAGGAGGAGAGAGTAGGCAGGGTCAAGGAGAAGCCATGTAGCCACCACAGGAGGCAGACGTCAGGCGCAGGACGGAAACTTACTGGTAGGCCACAACCATGTGGCGATATGCAGATTAATAGAAATGGGTTAATTTAAGATGTAAGAGCTAGGTAAGAATATGCTAGAGTCATTGGCCAAGCAGTGCTGCAATTAATATAGCATCAGTGTGATTATTTCAGGTCTGGGCAGCTGGGAAATGAAAGAGCAGCCTCTGTCTACATGACCTACTTAGTTTAATTAGAGTTTCTGGACTGAACAAGGAGGAGAGTTTATTGACTGAAGCGAAAGTCACTGATCAGAGACTAAACCACTGAAAAACATGACTCCCTCACCCTCAGTAGTCATCAACACGTCATGGCCCTTCTCACGGTCTTCTGGTTCTTTTATTATTTCTGTTTCCTGTCTAACCAAGGAAGAGAGAGACCTTTATAAAGAAAACTCTAAATGATCAAAGGAAACACAGAAAACACCAGAAGAAGGAAAAGTTTTCCTGATTAGATTAGAATAATTAATATTATGAAAATTGTTGAATTGCTAAAAAAAAAAGTCTATAGGTTCAATGCAATCTCCATCGAAATCCCAATGTCATTATCAACAAAAAAGGAAGAAATTATTAAAATTAGTATGGAAACACAAAGATCCCAGATTGTAAAGTGATTGTGAGCAAAAATAGTACCACTAGAGGTGTCAGCATACCTGATATCAAGTTATTATGCAAGGAAAATAGAATGGTGCTGGCAAAAAAAAAGTAATTGAATAAAAGTCTCAGACACAAACCTATATAAACTTAAGCTTGATTTTGAAAAAGATGTCAAAAATTGAAGAAAATACTACTTTGTCAGTAAATGGTTCTGGGACAATTGTCTACATGTAGAAACATGTAAAAGAATTAAACTAGATTCACATCTCTCGCCCTGTACAAACATCATCTACTTATGGGCCAAAGACTTTAGTGCAATAGTGGAAACCTTTAAACTGTTAGAGAAAAAAGCAGGTAAAAGTCTTCAAGATACAGACATGGGCAAGGACTTTCTGAATGGAGTCTAGTTGCTTAGAAAATAAGGCCAATAATTGATAAGCAATTCTTTATAAAATTGAAAAGCTTCTGTACAGCAAAGGAAATAGTTGACTGAGTGGAGAGACAGCCTGAAGGATTTGAGAAAATATTTTCTAGCTTTACATCTAATAGAGCATAGGAAGCACATATGGAGAACTCAAAACCCAACCAATAAGAAAATAAGCTACCCAGTTACCAATGTAATATATACATTTACTCTCCAGGCTAACTGTATAAATTGGGAGTTCAAAGGAAAAAAAAGAAAAACACAAATAGTCAATCAGTGCTCAATATCCCTAACGACTGGGGAAATGCAAATTAAGACTATATGATATGCTATCTCACTGGTGTCCTTAAGAAATGGGCATGAGCAAGGATCTGGGCAAAAGGAGTCCCTCCCACACTGCCGGTGAGATGACAACAAGTCAGTCCTGCTACCATGGAGCTCTGTCTGGCCAGGCCCAGTCTGGGTACCCGGCAAAAGGACTCCAAGTCAACACATCACAGAGATTCTTAAGCATGTACTGCAGCCATGTCCACAACAGCTAAGCTATAGAAACAGTCTAGATGACCATCAGAGGGATGGATAAAGAGAAAATAAACCTATTATTTTTTCAGCCATAGAAAGAACAAATTTATATTGTTTGCAAGAAAATAGATGCAACTGGATACATTAAGTGGTTCCTAGATTTTAAGTAGGTCCATACATCATATATAGATGGCATGACGATAGAAGTTAGACTATGTAGGGGAACAAATAGGACTGTGGAAACAGGGAGAGGGGAGTAAGGCAAAGGCACAGAGCATAATAGGGAAAATGTGTTCAACACACAATGCGTATTTATGTTAAAATACACTTAGGTCACATATTGCCATGTATGGTTAATACATACAATTACAAGCTTTTTAATTAAAAACATCATTATTATGTTAAATAATAAAAATAGGGTTCCTTGTTTTACATATTCAAAAAAGAAAAGATACCACAGTAATTGTGGAGATGATATTCTCTCTTTTGCTCTTCTCAGTGCATCCTAATTTTAAGAATGAGGACCATGCCATCAATACATGTGTGTTATTATTGTTGTTTTCATGTCTGTCATTGTACTGTATCAAAGATCCCCAGCCAGAGAACCCTGTGCTGATTCTGTGGTCCTCCCAGGAGGCCAAGGCAGGTTCATCAGAGTGCTGCCACATGGGGGTGCCAGGGAAGGTGAGATGAGGGTCAGTAGGGAGTAGGGGTTGGGCTTCAGGAATAGGCATCAGCTTTTTCTAAGGAGGGAGTGAAAACATCTAAGAACAGACAGATGTGGACTCTGACTTGACCACTTGCTCAGCACCCACCTCAAAATTCAAGCTACATGGCACCGAAGGAAAGTCTGCAATATGCTGAAAATTGGGAAAGGGTAAGATCCAGAAATTAGACATTTGAAGCATTTCTTTGAGACATGGTTTGGGTGACACCATATTGAAACAAAGAGGGAAGAACCTGATTTTTAACCTGTTTATGGGGAATAAGTGAAGGGACCTGGGGTTGAAACCCCATAGGCACTCCTAGGTTGGGGTGTGCAGGGGGAATTGAGTTCTAGCTTCAGTGCTACAGTGATGTGGAGACAGTCCCTCTGATTAAGTCTGCTGGGGCAGAGGCACTCTTGCATCCTTGCATCCTCCTGACAGTCTGCCCCTGGAGTTTCTGGGTGACAATTGTGACTAATGTCTCAAAGAGTTGCTTCTGCATGAGATCCAAACGATGTTGAGGTGCTTTATTCAACAATGAAGAGAAGAGTATAGGGAAGTTTCAGAAGATGTCCTGGACCCCACCCTGGCATCACCCCAGGACAGAGAAGGCCCCCTACTAACTATATAAAACACAGATAACGGCCCTAAATAAGATTATGGCCTTGAATACATGGTGAGTAAATCTACCATTTGATTCCAGGGTTAGGACAGATGTGTGTGATGCTTGAGCATTCAGGGGAGTGTGGAGATTGTTTACATTATGACACTGCAGACTTGAGAAGGTGTGAGAAGGCTTGCAGCTGAAGATGGGCTCTTGCTCAAATCTCTCATCATTCCCAGGAAGTGCAATCATTCCTGCTTTACAATGTAGGCAGGGAACTCTTCTAGGATTAAAAAGACTATGGGGAGTCTGTCTGCTGTGGGCTAACTTTTCTGTATGCTCTGAATATATGCTGCTCTTATTGCTTGATAAAAACTGCTGTTCTGGCCTATAGCAAGGCAGAGTATAGCTAGGCAGGAAAGTCAAACTGAATACAGGGAGAAATGATGTGAGATTTTCCTCTGTATGCTGTGATTACCAGAAATGAATAAAGAAACTGCATTGGCCTGTTGATAGGGCAGAACTTAGATAGGCAGGGAAGACAGAAAGAACTGAATGCTAGGAGAAGGGCAGAGTCAGAGAGATGCTATGGAGCCACACCGCTGGAGATAGACATGCTGAAATTTTGCTGACAGGCTACAACCTTGTGGCAATATACAGATGAATAGAAATGGCTTAAATTAATATGAGTTAGCCAATAAGGAGCTAGAGCTAATGGGACAAACAGTGTTTTAATTAATATAGCTTCTGTGTGATTATTTTGGGTGTAAGCTAGCTGGGCAGCCGGGAAGAACAAGCTGCTCCCTCCCTACAGCAGAGAAAGAAGGGTTGAGCCCCTAGAGATACAAGCTCATCACCCAGGAAACAAGATGCCAGCAGACTGGTAAAAGACATGACGACATGTCAATACATAGATTAATAGAAATAGGTTCATTTAAATGTAAGAGCTGTTTAATAATAAGCCTGAACTATAGGCCAAGAAGTCTGTAATTAATATTAAGCACCTGAGCGATTATTTAGATGTGGCTGCAGGATGGGGCAGGACAGAAGAACCTCTGTTTATATCAGGCTATGGCAAGAGCCCAGAGTTTTTAGACTTCAAAGCCCAGTTACCCCTTTCCCTGTTCTACAGAGCCATTAATGTTGACAAAAACCAAGTTTCTTGATTTTTATGGAAAAATCATAGATTCATCTAGAACTGTCCTGTTGTATTGGTGTCCACTATCTTTAATGGCTCAGAGTCATCACTTTGGGTCTCTCTTGATGTCTATGAAGACATGTTGAAATAAATCACCAGGTGATTGAGATAAATATTACTAAGTGAAGACCGAGCAAGCTTTGTACATTTCAGACTTCTACTCTTCCCATTATCCAGCCAATGTTACTGGCTTGAAGGTACCACAGCAGGTGCTAAGCTAGAGAGTGCAGCATTGGAGAGTTGTGCAAAAGCTGTTACCTCCTTGCCTACGTAAAATTTGACAATTAGTTGGGGATAAGACAGGCACATGCTGCACTGTGTGACAATGAGGAAAGTAAAGGAAACCAGAAAGGATGCCTCTACTTGGGAAAAGAGGAACTTTGAGCTGGCTTCAGGAAGAAGCAGTCTTGCACTAAATTTTCAAAAGCGGAAATGGGTGGAAAGATAATGAGCATTTTGTTTGTCAGGAATATCATAAGGGTCCAGAAGTATAAAATATGGATCAGTGTATTGAAAAATCCAGAGATTTTGGCTACAAAAGAAACCTGGACAAGTGAATGATGGCTAGAGAGTGAGAGGCATTGGGGCATAGCGGCTCATGCTTTTAATCCCAGCATTCTGGAGGCAGAGGCAGGCAGATTTCCATGAGTTCAAGTCCAGCATGGTCTACAACAGGGCTATATTGTGAGACCTTGTCTATATTCTTGAGTTAGAGTTGGTTATTTAGAGCTTCTAAGAAAGTGTATTATATTTCCTTTTATCCATCCCCCACCTTGATACCAGTGATTAGATAGTAAAAAAGAGAAGTGGGTGGGTTCTATATGGAAGAGGGAGGGAGGTAAATACAAAAGAAGGTGGGTACAAAGGAATAGCAGGTACAAATTATCTGATAAAGAAAATGTGAAAACATGAGCTCTTTAGGGAAGGGGGAGGGAGGTAAATACAAAAGAAGGAAGGAGGTGAGGTGAGTCAAACAACAATAAGGATATTTGGAAAAAGCCACAAGGAATCATACTATTAACTATTAACTATTTACCAAGCAAAAACATAGAATCTATAATACATGAAATCCAATACATATATTGTTTTAATAAGCTTTTCTCATCTGGGCTTATGGTGCTTCCTCTAAGAGCCAAAGGCCACCTGGCAAAACCCCAATATGAGACATGAGAGTCCTCTTTGAGTTGTTGGCCAGTGTTAACATACAACCTATTGATACTGCCCTTGTTAACACCCCAGGAGTGGAAGATAGGTGTCTATTTCTGAAGACAACATGTATCTCAGAAACAGAGCCCAGAGACCCCTTAGCTGGAAATGACCTAAAAGACCCTCCCTGAGGATTCACTTTCATGGTACCAGAAGATCCTGTGCAGGCTTCCGAATGAGGAAGACAACCAACAGTCTTATTTAGCCATGATGCCTGGGAACTGCATGATCAGCCTGGCACTATCAACCTAAGGGTGCAATAATGGCATACATACCTTAGAGGTAGTTAACAGCTCTCTAACTAGACTAAAAATCCACTCAGCAGGAGGGAGACCATGTCTGGTGCTGAAACCTAAGTGCTAATGAAATCATGGCCACTGGAGGAGAATCTACAACTACTAATTTACTCAACTAGCATAATCCCTAAGAACAATGTGTAAACATTTGTCATTAGGCCCACATAAGTGTAGTCTCCACCCTTATCAAAGAAATGTCTCTTTGCAACAAAAACCACTACAGACTACAATCAATTAAAAATGAAGATCAAACTGTCATAATCTAATACTTATTAATTCAAACTGAACTTTTGCCTAAATATAGCATATAATCTATATAAAACATTGTTAATTTTCCACCAGAAAAAAATGACGTGAAAAGTCAGAGATACCTCGGAAAGTAGCTGGGCTTACTTGTCCTAATGACAAGCACACTGTGAGTAAAAATTTTAAAAAGTGGTATCTTTCCTTGGTAACCCTTGAATGTTGGCTATCTGATCATTGTCTTTGTTTATAAAGTAGAAAGTCTGCTCTTCCATATTCTAAAAAGTTATACTTTAAATTGGAATGCGTAGTCTAGTGAGCACTTGAGCAAAAGGCAGGGCACGGAAAGTGGCCAGATAGGAAAATTGTGGAAGGGAGTCAGGATGCTGCTTCCCACTCAGCTATAGCATCTATCAGACAATGTAAGCAGATTCCTCACCAGCAACAAAAAGCTTGGTCTTTCATTTGAACATTCACTTGATTCTGGGGTTAGGCATGGCTGGATCTTTTTAGATCCTCTTATTTTCTTCAGCTGGTTATAAGGTTTTCTTATTTTAGCCTTAAACCCTCTTTATCTATTTAGCATTCTTATGAGTGATCCTAAGGAAAGCATCACACAGACTCACAAAGCAATAAGCCTTCAGCCTGAACATATGGTTCAAAGAACCATGAATATATATAGTGGACTTCTACACTCAAGTGTTGGCAAGTACCCAAGGGCAACACGGCATGGGACATCAACAGTCTGTCAGGGTGCATACTACTGTTTGCTAAGACATATCTGTTTAGTATAATTTAGTTGTCAGTTCAAACCAGAGCTGCTTCAAAGTCTTCAGACAACAAAGCATTGAGATTATTGATTAATGTTACCAGTTAATTCCTACGTTCAAGACCCCAAACATGGAAACAGGGTCATTTTAGATGAAATTGGTAAGATGCGATAAGGTCATACTGGTGTTGAATGCGCGCGCGCGCATGAGCGCGTGTGTGTGGTGTTTTTATAATTTCAACATGTGAAGAAAAAAAAGACATAAAAAAAGAGGAAAGATGGCATGCAGATACAGGAGAATGCCATCTATAAGGAATGCCAAAGATTGACAAGAAATTTCCAGAAGAGAGGGACAGGGAACACAGGTGACACTCTACTCAGTAGGCTAATATTGCTTACATGTGAATCATAGACCTCCAGTTTTCAGAACTGTGAAACACAAAATTCCTGGTGTTTAAGTAATAGGCCATGGCAGCCCCAGAATATGGTTACAACTTCTCTCACTCTCCATCATGATGATGACCAAGCATGCTTGATCTTGACCTAAGAGGAGTTTGGATAACAGAAGAGAAGAGGTTAGGTTCATTGCCATCAGTTTCTTGAAGAAAAGGGTGCCTTGTTGGGATTCCGACAAACCACAGAAGAATGCAAACAGAGGGAAGAAAAATGGCATAGTTTGGAAGCTACAATGTGACAAAACTTCCATATTTAGGAGAAATTTTAAAAACACCATACTGATCAGAGGCCATGATTCTATTATTATTTGCCATTTAACATGAATTTGGAGTGGATGGTGCTTGTGATGAGTTTGAGACTCATCATTGGCCAGTTATGGAACCTTAAGCAAGTAACATTAGCATCTTGTCCTGAAGTTTTTTCCTGTATAAAATGTAGATATTAATAACAAAATAGTAAACATGACATTAATTTGGCATCAGTGCTAGTGACAACTCTGGCTTTTATTTTGGGTTGTTATACCAATATACAATTGAAAGAATGACAATGACTATGTTAACCTATGTAAACTCATGCTGTTTTTCAATGATCTTGAAGCTTAGAAAACAGTATTATAGTTTGTGTTTTACAAATGAAAAAGAGACACAAAGATTTCACAATTTAATAAGTGTCTTTCTGAAGACAGAAGCAAGACTGACTCAGGTTTCTATGCCAGCATTTTTCCCACCACTATCGTCCTGGTTTCCAAGAATGAAATTTTAACTGATATTTTAATTCCAGCAAGAAAATAGGACCCATGAGGTCTCACCAAAACATGGTGAATGCCAAGCACAATGTCAGATAGTCAAGCAAGAAGCTTAGTTTTCTTTGTCAAGAAGTCATGTACCTGAGTAGAAATTCATGTAATCCAGATGCAGGTGTGCACATGGACGAGCATGAAAGGCAGACAACTTCCTTTCCATCAGTCATTTCTCATGCAGCCCATCTCATAGATCCTTATAGAATATCTAAGCTATGTTGTTTCATGAACTGTTTACCAGTGCCATAATAAGACACCTAAGATTCTATAATATGGGGAAAGCTTGGCAGTAAACTGCCATTAGAACACACTATGGAAAGTAACGAGTAGTGCTGTTATTATTTCTATTTTATAAATGAGATAAGCTGAGGCTTAGTGTCAATAAAACTTCATCCAAAGCCACAGAAATGATGAATAACACAATCCAAATTTGATTCAGATTTGTTTTGTGCATGACCAATGCTTTTCGCTTTGCTCTGGGAGATGTTAATAGGTGAGGTAAAACAGAAAATAAAAGGAAGTTTGGGAACTCTGGGAGCTAAATCCTTTTGCTAGAGAGTCACGGAATATGTCAACATGTTCATGGTTTTGCAGTGCTTTGTGGGGACTGATATGATATAGATTGAATGTTCTCCAATTGAAAGGTTTCAGCCAGGAGCACTAGCCACATCAACTATAATGGGGAAGTATGGAAAGAGGACAGTAAACAGGGGTTCTTAGGCATCTAGATTGTGCGCCTTGACACTGGAAAAGATTGGTGAACTGGAAAAGACACTCTCTAACTCATCTTCCCTGTGTTCCAAGATGTTGATGAACTAGATTCTAGGATGTGGGAATGAAGGAAGTAAAGATAAATGGTGTTGTTGGGCACACGTTTCTACGGTGACAATTTTGTGATTGAGTTCTATGCTATCAATTATAGCAGCAGTAGATTTGAAAAGTACCCAAAGTGTCTTTGTTCACTCCATGCTTTTGACAGCAGTGACAGATTTCCACAAAGGAGAAAGCCCCTGGGAAGGGAAGCAATGATGATTGAGATGGATGGTTTCTTCTAATTGTCAAAAGCATGTGAGAAAGAAGAGGTTTGGGGGTGGGGAATGATCACTCATTTACTCTAAATTTTTTTCAAAAAGTTTATGAGAACAGGTTTTCCCTTACACCCAAATTAAGAGTACAAGTTTACCTTTAAAATGATGCAGTATTTAGAAGATGCTATATCCAAGGTCATCACTGTTCCATCAAGGAGATAAGAACATAGATGACTATAGCATAAGGACCTGTCCCATCAAGGAGATAAGAACATAGATGACTATAGCATAAGGCAGCTCAGTAAACTAAATGCTTGTGTGCGCTCTCTCTCACCTAATCCACAGGTTGAAGCTCTTATTCCAATTTAGAGGTGGGACTCTGTGGGTGTGAGTATGTCATGAGGGTTCAGCTGATACAGGGAATTTGTGACTTAAGGAGAAGGCATTCAGGTACGGTAGCTCACACATATAATCCTAGCACCTATGTGGTAGATGTAGGAGGATCATGAGTTTTAGGCCAGCCTGGGCTAAAAGGGAGACCCTGTCTTGGAAGAACAATATCAAATAAACAAAACTGAAGAGACTTTCACCAAGAAATGCTCTTTCTTCCCCACTTGATATAACAAGAATCTGCTTTCATTGGGAGGATGAATGGAACCCTGATACTGGACGTCCAGCTCTCACAACTGAGAAACAAATTTCAGTTATTTGTAATGTATGATACTTTTAAATGATAGTTTTAATTCATTATTTGAAAACCTTATACTTAGATATAATCATACTTTTTTATTGCATTCCAAAATGACTATGACAAGCATACTAGAAACAGCCAGTCAAAAAGTACAGCAAAGGACTTTGAGGTTATTTCCAGTAAGCAGAAATACTAAGGCAAGATATTACATGTTTGTGAGTGTCCATCTCACTTGGGCAGCCTGGCCTTTGGGTGGAATTTGCAGGTGCATTTTTATCTGTGTGCCATGGTATCACACAGTGACTATTTGCCAATACCCAGGATTTAGCTTCAGCAAAGTCTAGTTTCTTTCACGGTCTGACATTTTCCAGCTCTGACAGGCATTTATAACTTTAAGACAAATAGAAAAATAAAGTCAAATTCATGTTGTTTTCTTCTAGAATAAAGTATTAGGAAAGTGGGAGAAAAGGCTGCTCCGTTAAAAATGTCTTCTCTTCATTGCTCACTGCTTCATCTTCATACAGATGGCATTGACAGCTGCATTCATGTCTTTCCTGCTCCTGCTGTACGACATGGACAGCTACAAGTACTGTTGGCAGCATGGCTACCACTTTCTTCCCTTAAGCAATGTCTTAAAAAGCAATTTTCTTAGCACTTTATCTGCCCTACTCCTTTCCAATTATTCATTGACTTTATCGGTATCACCAGTGTGCTGGTTAAGTTATATCATCAACCTGACTGCATTTAAAATCACCTAGGAGACATATCTCTGGGTGTGTGAGTGCTCTTGTACAGAAGCTTAACTATGGGGTGATGGTGTACCACCCTACAGACTAAATAAAATAGGGAACAGGAAAACCTGTTGAGCAGCAGCATCTGACTCTCTCTGCTTCCTGACTGCTGACATGACTTCCAGGACTGCCTCAGGCTTCTACTGCCATGCCTTCCCCGCTGTGATGGGATATAACCTCTCAAACCATGAACCTTCCTTCCTACTGGAGGATCATAGCAATGAGAAAAGTAAATAAATAAGCACCAGGACCATTGTGACCTATATTACCATAAATTTTCTTCTCTGCTTTCTTGACTTTTAAAAACAGTTTATATTTATTAATTATACCACGTGTATGTGTGCAGGGTGTGTGTGTGTGCGTGCATATGTGTGTGTGATTTATGTATGAGTGTGGGTATATATTACCATGTACACATGTGGATATTGTAGATAACTTTGGGAATCATTTTTCTCCTTTTACCATAAATGCTATGGATCCAACTCAGGTCATTGGGCCTACAAAGCAAGTACTCTTAACCATGGAGCCATCCTGCAGGCTCTGCTTCTGGTGCTGTAACAAACATGATATATCCTTTATCACTATACTTTATATTAATTTTTCAAAGTCAGAAGAAACAATTCTCAACCCCACTTTGTAGACGAGACAATGAAGACCCAGTGTTGCCAAGGGGACTGTCAAAGGTTTTGCCAACTGCCACCTGTTCCCTTTGGCTCCTTCTGCCTTAATGTTTGGGCATACATACAGCTCTCCAGTGTGACTCCAAGGTCTAGTTGTATTTATGGGATGCTGGCACATTCCCCAAACAAATGATTTTTGGTAAATAATCATGTCAGTCAGATTGTATGT
Organism: Dicrostonyx torquatus; assembly: GCA_028555095.1. NCBI lineage: Eukaryota > Metazoa > Chordata > Mammalia > Rodentia > Cricetidae > Dicrostonyx > Dicrostonyx torquatus. Next base: position 3,022,066 of record JAQHUG010000233.1, on the reverse strand, counting down.
TCCATCCCAGTTTTATAACACTGGGTTATTATTGTTATAATTATGCCGTTTTTGTATTTGCCCTCAAGTCGTTAAATAAATCTCACTCATTGTTAGACAACTAAGAAGTCTGTAGTCATATTCTTTTATTTACATAATACACACATTTGTGTGCGCATGTGTGTGCACGCAGATGCCGTGGTATGCGTGTATAGGTCAGGGAAAAGCCTGCTGGCCTGCTGGAGTAGGTTCAGCTCCTCTACCAGGGGGGTCCTGTGGGTCATCAGGCATGGCAGGAAGTACCTTTACCAACTGAGCTATCTCACTCACCTTGCATTCATTTTCAGCCATTACCTTAAATGCTGTGGTTTAAGAATGAGAAATTATTCTCTTGCTGTCCTTGAAGTCAGAAATCCAGGCTACGTTAGGGTGTCAGCAAGGCATGTCCCTACTGTTCGGGCCCAAAGGAGGACCTTTGCTTTCCCTCCAGTCATTGCTGACATCCCTTAGTCTGATGATCACTTCACTCCCTCCCTCTAGTGTCACGTTTTTCCTCCTGTTCTCTATTCTGCCTTCCCTTTCTTTGCTTTATTTTTCTTTTGTGGGTGTGCATGTATGTGCTTGTGAGTGCCTATTGTGTGCTGTGTATGTGGAGGCAGAGGACAGCCTTGGTCCTCAGGTCAAGATCTCTTATTGGCTGGAACTTCCTGATTAGGCTAGGCTTCCTGCTCAGTGACCGTCTGGGAGCCTGTTCCTGACTCTGCATTGTTGGGATTGCAGGCACATGCTGCTGTACCAGGCTTTTCATACATTCTAGGGTTCTCATTTTCATGTGGCGAACATTTTTCCACCTGTGCTATTTCCCCAACCCCTGTGGTTACATTTTCTTCTCCTACTCGAATCCCAAAGTTTGCCTCTTGTAAGAATCTTGTGATTACATTGGACACACACAGATAATCCAAGATAAACTCCCATTCAGAAATCCTTAACTAAATTACATCCAAAAATTTCATTTTGCTATAAAAGGTGCTATACTTACAGCTTCTAGGTACTAGGGTGTAAACTCTTTGTGGAGTTCAGAAAGGGTATTATCCATTCTGCCCTACTCTTCATTTAACAACTAGTTAATAAGTGATTAACATGTGCAGTGAACTATGCTGGGCTCTGGGGAAATTGCGGGAAATGACACAGCTAGACTCTCTCTGCTGTCACGGAACTTACACCCTAATGGGAGACAGACATTAAATAATGATATTATGATTACTTAATACACTCTTAGTGAGTGGTAGGAAAGTGGAATGAACAGACTGGGGACATATCCCACAGGACCTGGCTTTAGAAATAAACTTTCAAGGAGGTGAAGACTTCCTATTTGAACTCTGGTGTGGATGACTTATCATGAGAAGGGTCAACAGAAGTCATTAAAACTTCAAAGTTCAATAGATCTTTTAGAACTATTCAAATTCACCAAGGTCATGAGATTTCTTGAGCTAAGAAGGAAACTCAAATTCTTCGAGGTAGTTGAAGTCCTCAAGAACAAGAAACATTTTATTATATTGTCATTTTGTTATTCACATAGAAACAGCAATAACATCCCCCCCAATATGTACACAATGACTATGGAAACTATATTTTGATTTCTCAGATTTAGGTGGGAAATTACTTTCACCATTAAGATTTATAAATTTGATGACCTCCTCTTATGACCTTTGATTCCTGAGTGTTCCTTGTTTTTGCACGGCTTTGTGTTGTAATCAGTACTTAGAATTTTTGTTTTTCAGAATTGTAACCCTAGTGCTACATTTGGGTGTAGAATACACCCTAAAACACACCATGTCGAAGACATGGTATATAATGAGTGGTTTTAGGTGATTGTGGACATACCCTTAACGGGGGTGGTTGCAGGACAGCCTTTGACAGCCCCACCATCATGCAGCTTTACTGTCCTGTGTGCTCTAGCCATGATGTTCCAACACAAATCTAGAGCAGCAAGGTCAATTGGTCATAGTCTGAAATCTCCAAAACCATGAGCCAAAATAAGAAATATTTTAAAAAATATCTTAAGTCTTATATAAAGACTTTCTTCCTGGATTCTTCTGATCCCTTCCATGTATCCTTCCACTCAAGAGTAACTTTTCTGTATCTTTGTTTTTTCTTCCAAGATTCTCCACATTCCCTTGTGTTTAACAGCTCCCAAATAAGTAAATTCCTAAGGAAATGTAAATAGATATTTTGTCCAGGTTTCCAAATCTAGATATTAAAAGTCCATCTTGGCTTCTCTGGCAAGATTATGGAGATGCTTCGAGGAGATTGTGGAGCAAGTCAAGTCCAACCATGTTTTACGCTCAGTTTCACCAGCGTTTTTGTACCTCAAATATTTATGGAGCAATTTAATTTGGTGGTCTTTACTATCTCTATATAAACTTATTGTTTAATGCCCATAAAAGACTTGTGTGGCAGAAACTACATGAGAAATAAAGGGATTCTGGTTTTAAATTTTTCCTTTTTAATGGTGAAAACAGGTGAATCTTTACCCCTAAATTTTGATTCTTTGACTTTTTTATCTTTCTATAAAGAAACCTATTTGTGGTCCTTAGTCATTTTTTCCGTACTGATTTTTAAGAGTGCTTTGAATTATAGAAGAATAATTCTTTGTGCAGCATATTATTAAATACTTTTCTTATATCAAGAATTATAGACTTCTTGCTCTACACACACACACACACACACACACACACACACACACACACACACACACACACCATGTCCAGCACATCCCCCCATACACACATCATGTCCAGCATTTAGTTCTAAGATATAAGTGAAGAATTCACGTTTTGCCACTAATTTCCATTTCCAAATGGCATTTATCTTCTGTTTCATTGTTTCAAAACTCTTGGATATGTAAACAGGAAGTTTTAAGGTATTATCAATTAAAACACACAGCAAACAACTTTCTCAACCTTTTCCTCATATGCAAAGTTAGGATACTGGAAACCGTATGGAAGATTTTTGAGGATCTGTGTGAGCCAAGGTTGGATTGTCTGTATGGCCCCTAATGTGTGTCTGTCATGCGGCAGCAGCTTCAGAAAAGTGCATTATATGAGTAAGATAGGACTGTCTGTGTTTTGAAACCTGTCAGCTTTTTACAATATGCTTTTGATTAGTTTATTTCTGGACTCAGTAGACAAAGGTCTGGCAATCATTCAGGCATAGCCATGGGTTTAAGCAATTAATTTTAATTGAATTTGACCAACTTTAACTCTTCTAGAACATTAAGGTACCAAATTAAGGTGAGGGGTTGTAAATTGTTTTTTCTTTTCCTTCAGAAAGAACATTGGACTTTCTAATGTTTTGCTAACAGTAGTGAGCTGCTACCACACACAAAGAAAACTCTCTTAACTGCAGCTTGGATGCTCACACACTTAGCTTCTTCCTTACTTAATAGTGTGTATTTTCAGCATTTAGATGCATAAGAAAATTCTGCTCAGACACTACACACAGTTAAGGCAGAACAAATACAAGCCAGAGAAATTACTAAATACCAAACAAGATGGAGAAAATGATTCTGTCTAGTTTGGGGTTGGAGCTGCTATCGTTATAAAATCGTGTGTGAGAGAAGTCATGTGGGTTCTGGTGAGATGCTGATGAGAGATGTGATTATGTTTCCTTGACACGGGAATTCCTTTAATCTGGGAACATTTAATTCAGTTTTTTCTCAGTATCTATCACAAAATGGTAAGTCCTAATTACAGTGATGAAGGGACACATCCAAACTTGAGACACTTAGGTCTTAGAAAACAGGCATGAGTTAAAGAAACATAGACGTACACATGGAACAAAACGGATCCTAGAAGTGGATATTAGCTTCTGACTAAAACAACTGCAGTTACTACAAGAGTGTTTGATTGTGAACAGGCAGGAGAGTATATGCCAATCTTCTTGCCAATTTCATTTTAGTTTTGATTCATGGATTCATTTCTTCAATCACCATTTATTGAATACCTATTTGATTCCAGGAGCGATATGCCCTCAGATGGTTCTCGTTCAAGTGCAAGGCTCCTAGTGCGCTGGCTGTCACAATAGGGAAATGACTGGGATAGGCATTCCCAAGACGTAACTGTAACCTGGGTCAAAAAAGCTTGCCAGAAAGGGAAGAATAGATGCTCATCGTTCATTGTGAATCATCTGGAACTTAGCAGCAGGAAGGCCCAAATCTAAAAATGGGATGAGGTATTTCCCTGGCCATATTGGCTCTATGAAAATGAAGGATGTGTGCTGGGAATGAAGATACCAACAAGTTTGGTCAAAGAGTAGAGAGCATCACAAAGGCTTGACTGTTCATATTTTGCAGGTAAGTCTGGATTCAGATCGCAGCCCATTTATTTAATATATATATATATATATATATATATATATATATATATATATACACCCCTTTAGGGCATCTTCAGGTGCCATCTCTATGCCAGGCAGTAGAGGCAGATAGGCAGATAGGGCCAGTGTGGCCCCAGCCTTACAATCTCATAGTCCAGCATTTAACACTTAAGTCCTTGGTGCTGTTCAAAGAAAGACTAGAAAGAGTTTGACAAATTCATCAAGAGTGAGCAGAAATCAAGGAATAGCTGTGGGAAAAGGATGGTGAGGGTAAATACAGATTTGATTTTGGATATCTGGAATCTTAGCAGATAACAAAGAAAAGGCCATTTGCAGAAGGAACAATGCTCTCAGGTTATCAACTTTCAAGCCCGGGCTCCAGTACCAGAACTCTCACCTAGGGCGCAAAGGATCATTGCTCAGGTGCTCCAGCAGAAGAGGTGTGGTGTGGTGTGTGTGTAGGGTGGGGAGGACATTTACTACCCTTTGAAGATACCCGGCTTCCTGTGAGAGAACTTAGCATGCTGTTCTACTTTCTCAAGAAGAGCTCGGCCTTCCTCTGCAGACTTCCATCCCTCCCTGAACTCTCTGCTGAAAGAACTGTCTGTTCTCCACTGTTTATTTACTAGCCTCCCCCTCCCACCCCATGCACCCCTGCCACTACCATTTGCATCTCTATTACCTGCCACATTTGCTGGAATACTTATCTACATAATTCCTCCTGTATCAATAATTTTTGGCTGAAATAAAGAAAAAATTATTCTTTAGGTGCTAAGAGACTTTAGAGAAGTCTGTTTATGAAATAGGAATATCTGTCCTGCATGCTGATAACAGTAAAAAGAGATAACAGGGCAGGTACCCAGATCAGCATCCTGGTAATGCAGTAAGTTCTCAAGAAGTGCTCCTTGAAGATGCCTGAGTGGGTGAATGACTGTGTAGACTCATTAGTATGGAGGACACTGGCACACTTGTGTAAGCTTTCTGAAAATTAAGCCCTTCAGTATATTTCCTTGTCACTGAAGCTAGAGCTGTCTCTGGCTCTGAGGAGCCACCGCTCTGAATATTCTCCAGTCTGTGCTAAACACGGGGAGGCTGGGTTCACATCCTACTCACAACTTTCAGACTCAATTGCAAAATATATCTGGAAACAAATACCTATAGTTTGGCCCTATAAAACTTGATTTGAATTGGTGAGATTAGTAGGAACTCAAGTATATACACATGTGCACACAGGAAAGATGGACAGAAACATACCATTGTAGTTTTGTGTGCAGTTGTGCATTGGTCCTCGGCATGTCGCTGAGAAAGACTAGAAGCAACAAGATCCTAGGAGCCAAGGACATTTTAAGTGTCCAGATCTTGGGTTCTGAATATCATTGTCCAACAAAAGAAACCAGAGTTTCTTGATATAAATCGCTTATTCCATGGTTGTTGTTGGAAAGAAAAAACATGGCAAGCTATGCCTGTCTGAGAAACCCAGAGGGAAAGAAAGCTTTAAAAAAGGAGAAGGCATGTAAAGGAATACAGGAGCTCCAAAGAGTTCCAGATGATGGTGAGACTAGAAAAGTTGAGCCACAAAACAAGCAATCCAGAGTTAGACTATAACACAGAATGTCAAATACAAATACACCAGTCTACACTTCAAAATAAATGACTTTCTGAATATCTTGGAGGAGGATGTACTTCTTTTCAGAAGAATCCCAATCAATGTAACCAAAACCTTTATTCCACAAGGCTGGGCTTGGTCCTCCCTGGTCACCTTGAGTATAGGCCAAGCTGACTTCTAAACCAACAACACCTAAGTGATTCAGGCTGACCTTACAGATGGTCATAAGGCGTAATGCTCCCCAAACAGGAGATGAAAAGGTCATTTCCCATTTGCTATTTTCTATAAAAAATACTATAACCCTGTCTACCAAGAGAAAAATATCAAATATACATTTTTTGAGTGAGCTGCATGTTACAGACATCAAGGTAATGAAAAACAAGGAAAGACTGAGAAGTTGTCACCACCAAAGGACACTATGGAGACGTGAAGTGTCTTAGTCACTGTACTATTGCAGTGCAGAGACACCATGATTGAGGCAAACCTTATGAAAGAAAGCATTTCAATCACTCACAATTTCAAAGACTTAGTCCATTATAATCATGATGGGGCACATGTTTGCACTAAGGTCTGGGAAAGTAGCTGAGAACTATATCCTCTGGGACAGTAGCTGAGAACTACATCCTTGTCAACAGGCCATGAGAAAGAATGATACTGAACTGGCTTGAGCTTTTGAAAGCTCAAAGCTAACCCCCAGGGAAACACTCCCCCCAATAAAGCCACACCTGTTTTCACAAGGCCTTTCACAAAGTTTAGTCCTTCTAATCCGTTGAAATAGTGCTACTACCTGGTGACTAAGCATTCAAATATATGAGCCTATGGTGGATCATTCTTATTCAAACCACCATAGAACTAAATGGAATGTGTACAAAGAGCAGATGCTAAGATAGGATGCTAAGGATAAAACTAATGATATCTTTAATTAAGCCTGGAGTTCACTTAATAGTCATGCAAATAAAATAGTTTAATGCTACTTCCTTTAGCTCTGACTAAATAATGCTATGCTTATACTAGGGAAACCAAATCCAGGTGAGAGTTTATCCTCTATGTTGTTCTAGTAACTTTTTGTAAATTTGATATTGTTATTGGAAATTTTGGGAAGACCCATCTGGGATGCCATACATTGCCAAGAAAACTGAGGATTTTTCATCTTGTTAATCAACGAATTTGAGAACTGATTTAGAAAGAAACTTGGGAACAATTTTGTTAGAATTTAAAAGGAAAAGCTTAGGGCAGGTGAACTGTAAGTCTCAATGGCTGCCTGGAGGAGGGAGATGGAGACTAGGAAGAGATAAAGCCCTGCCATTTGAGTTAGCCATGGGGGCTGCATAAGCAAACAGGCAGTCTGAAATGAAGCCGAAGGAAACTTCAGAGAAAAAGGGAAGCCCAAAGTGTCTGGAAAAGCATGCCTACACTTTGGCAAGTATACAAATGAAGGACAAAGAAACAAAAATATTAAATTTCTGAGTAATTCAGAAAATTGGCAGTCTTAACCCAGCAGTGGCTGCAGCTCTGTAAGAGACTGCCTGAGATGTGGAGTTTCTGGGAAGGAAATGCTTATTATCTCCTTGAAAGGACAATTATTCCTCCCATCTCACCTTAGCATGACTTAATGAGAACCAACCTTCCTGAGGAATATTCTTTTTTTTTTAAAGATTTATTTATTACTTATGTATACAGCATTCTTTTTGCATGTGTCCCTACAGACCAGAAGAGGGCACCAGATCTTATTATAGATGGTTGTGAGCCATCATGTGGTTGCTGGGAATTGAACTCAGAACCTTTGGAAGAACAGTCAGTGCTCTTAACCTCTGAGCCATCTCTCCAGCCCCCAGGAATATTCTTTTAATCAGGTGCTTGACCAGCTTAGCTGGGTTAATGCTGATGTTTTGGGTAGCTTGACCTGTTAGACCTCTATCTAGACCAGAAAAAAATAACTTTTCCTTATTGGGCCTCCAGAGAGCTCTAATCATGGCCACTGTAACAAAATTGCTGAAAATAAAAAGTTTATTAAGAGAAGAAGAGCTTGGGGAAGAGTTGATATTAACATCTGAAAGTGTGGCATGAGCTCACAGGCTAAGGGCAGCATTGTGAGCAGAAGGGCAATGCCACCTGCACAAGACAGAAGCGACTGAAGAAGGAATGTCAGAAGACTTCTGCTTTTGATCTTAAAATTTTAGCCCTAACTCTGTGCAAATTAAGAACTTGAATTAGAAGAGATGACAGATTTTTTTCCCACATAAAGTCTTAAAACAACGTTTTTGTTTTCCAGCCATACAAGAAATTATCACATGTCAGTTTCATTTACTTAAAGTACAGACTGACTACTTCCCAGAACATGAACCTGATCTCAGAATGCCCTGTGCACCACACACACATGCATTCTCTCTGTGTCAGAGAGCTTCTGGTTCCTATGGGACTGGATTCACCATGGAAGCTTCTTTGAAGTCTGCCTGCTCCCTAAGAAAGTGCTCTTCCTCTAGGCAGGTTACTGGATGCCTGAGAGAACGAGAAGGACCTAGCTCCACAGAGGTGTACTATTTGAACATAATTTTCTTTCAATGTGAGTGGGGGGGGGTAGCATCAGTCTTTCATGCGCATTTGGGATTCTGGTGTAAGGAAGATGTCTGTAACACAGTTATAATTAAGAGTGGTCTGCTAAAGGCTACAGAGTCTGCTGGGAATTTCAGGACTGGGGACCCAGGGCATGAAGTTGGGGAAAGTTGAATTTATTCTGTAAGCCATGGTGTAGGGCAATGTTTACATTGAGGCTTTGTACACATGAACATATACCCCAGCACCAGTCATTCTTCTGTCTTGTATGCAAAGAGGAGGGTGATGAAATGCACCCTTCCCTATTGACTATCAGTGTGCTCTTTGCACACTTCTCCCTTTTCTCACTTCCCCATCCCTCATTTATACCCATACAATTCCCCATACGCTTACATCCTAATAAAGAAATTCATGAAACTTTACTATCTTAGCATATAAAATGTGGACAACAATACCACCTCCATAGTATTAAATGAGTTAATATATATGAAGCACTTTGGTCAGTCATTAGCACATTGTAAGTTCTGGAAGTTGGTTTGTGATGATTGTTGAGAGGATAATTGGCATCTCATGGGGGGATAGTTGGGAACTGTTTCATAGAGAAGGTGGTAGTTGAGACGAGCTTGCAATGAATATGCTGTACATACCCGACTCAGCATCCTTAGTTTCATCACCTAAGACTCTCAGGGCACTTACATGAGCTACAGTGGGCAGAGTTGTTTAACACAGAGACAGTTCATAATTCAGGGCTGAGTATCTTATACACACACAAATATGGGTATTTGGTAGACATAATGAAATATGAAAACACTGTAGCCACAAATGTTAGCAAGAAGGTATGGAAGTATGTAGGTGGTTTCTTCATAGCTGATCGGGAGGTATAGTCACAGAAAAGATGAAAATTCAAGATCCAGAGTTCAATTTCTGCTGACTGCATATTGGTTTTCTACCAAAGATGAAATAGAAAATTTAGAGTTCTAACCGTTGTAAGCCGAGAATCATCTGTTCTGAATAATTCCACCAACATGAAATTCAAGAATAAAATTTTATATGAAAGAACTGATTTGTGGTTATTAGAGTAGTGGCTATTCTGAGGCATTCACAGGTTTGTCATAGGTAAACCTAGGGGAATGAAGATATATTTGCATTTCAATATGAGTGACTTGAACTCTATGGGAACAAAAACAATGGTCTTGTATGTTTAAAAATATATATTCTAAATATAATTTTGAATAACAAAAATAAACAAACAAATAAACAACAAAAACCCCAAACCCAAACAACAACAAGCTGATACACATGATCAGAAGCTTAAGAAATAACTGCAGTGTAATCTAGTTTTAAAATGAAGTGAATATTTAACGCTACCTCTTCCTGGTGATAGGATTCCTGCTGGGTGTTTTGGAAACACTCAAGGCAGCCTCAAAAACCCACTGGGTGGTGTGGACACCAGCCACACCTCTGAGGGGAGAGGCACAGATGCCAATCCTTTTTATTGCTGCTCATTCCTGGAGTAGTGACTGGCAGCGATTTACTAACCCTCTAGTGTTCCACTTCCTCCATGGGAGCAAGAGGTCCTAATGGAGCCCATGTCTTATGATTGCATGGACAACTAGATAAGATGAAGCATGACTTCTTCCCCCAGAGTCTGGAAGAGGGACTCAGGACACGCCAGTTACTGCTGTTAAGTAAAGCTCAAGGCAGAGAGCCCTGAATCTGGAGGGACCACTTCACTTTTCTGGATTGGGTGCAGAGATAGAGACTGGTAATGGGCATTTAAGGGAGAGGGAGAAGGTCTGGAGCAGTCTGGGGATAGTGAAGAAAGTTGCTGAGACCACTACAGAGGGAGGGGCTTAGGCTGCCCAGTAGCCCAGGATGTCCCTGAGCAGAAGCTGAACACCTCCAGATGAAATCCTCTCTGCTCCCTCACAGCCAAAGAGAGCTGTTGAAATGTTCTCAAGTTGGCATCTGAAAAGGGAGGTGAGTGTTGGCATGTGAAAAACCCATGGTTCAAATGCCAGCACCACAAGGGATTGAGAGAGGTCAAACCGAGGGAGATAAAGAAGTGAAATCTGGTGTATAGACTACTTGAAGAGTTTGCTTAAACCAGGAAAGCTGTTAACCATCAGATAAAGCTGAGCACTGGGTGGACAGCTGTGGATATGATGCAAAAATAGCATGATGCTTGTGGCTGTTACTAAAACCCAAACCATCTGCTGATATGATTTAAATCCGGAATGTCCCCCAAAGCCTTGTAGGTTGACAGCTTTATCCCCAAGGAAAGGTTCAGAGATGAAGCTTTGGGGAAATGACTGAGCCACGGGACTGTGACCTCATCAACTAGTCCACTTATTGATGAGCTCATAACTTGATATGCTACTGCTGAGTGATGAACATCCATGAGACAGATTCTAGTTGAAGGAAGCGGGTCTTTGGAAGAGTAAACCTTCCTCCTGGCCCAGACTCTCTGCTTCTGGGTCACCATAAGAGTTGCTTTGCACCCTCCCCGACACGACTGCATCTTGACATCTTGCCCTATCACAAGTCCATGAACAGAGCCAAGTGATCATGGTTTGAAGCCTTTGAACATAAGCCCAGGTGAGCCTTTCCTAGTTTTAAATTTCTCTCTGAGGCCTTTTGTCATGATGATGATAGGCTGACTAGCATGCTTGCCTTCCTACACAGAGACACAGTTCCTTCTGATATCAAGTAGTAATTATGATGAGACATTATCCATATGCTCTTTGACCACTGGAATGCTTTTCACTTAAAATTAACTTTTCTAGAAATCAGAGGAATCTACAGCTTCTTGGGAGGAATTAGGGGAATTTCATTGACAGTCAATTACTTAAGAAGCATGAAATATGTCCCCTGTGCACTTGTCTCCATTTTTCCTCTCAAGGAGACAGGTTTGTGATATTTAATATCTTGTATGTGCGCATTTCTCCATCTTTCTCTCTCCCCCCAATCTCTCTCCCTCTCCTCCCCTTCTTCCCCCTCTCCCTCCCTTCCCTTCTCCCTGTGTGTGTGTTAGCGGTGGTGTGAGTAGAGGTCAACCTTAGGTTTCTCCCCTCAGATACAGCCCACATTGTTTATTTTGAGACAGGGTCTCTGTGTGGATAGATTTTATGTCACCTTGATACAAAGTAGGAGCATATTGAAAGAATCTTAATTGAGAAAAATATCTCTATAGGATTGTCCTGCTGGCAGATCGATGGCATTATCTTGACTAATGATTAATGTGGAAGAATCCAGACCACTGTGGGCAGTACCACCCTGGACAGGTGGGGAGAAAGCCACGAAGCAGCATTCCTCCATAGTATTTGCTTCAGTTCTTGACTCTAGGTGCCTGTCTTTGAGTTTCTACTGTGGATTTTCTGGATGTTGTATGTAACATGAGTGCCTGCTTGTTGGGGTTTCTGTCCCACCCAGTACCCCACAGCTGGCAAGCCCCAAAGAAAATCATACAGAGAGTCTACATTAGGTTATTAACTGATTGGCCCATTAGCTCAGGCTTCTTACTAGCTCTTATAACTTATATTAACCCACTGTTTTTATCTATGTCAGCCACATGGCCAGAACCTTTTCTCAGCTGGACAGCTTACATGTTGCTTCCTTGGTGGTCTGCGCAGGAATGC
>JAQHUG010000233.1:2990278-3005701 GCA_028555095.1 Dicrostonyx torquatus | reverse complement strand
TTCAAATTATACTACAGAGTTCTAGTAATGAAAACAGCATTACACTGGCACAAACATAGACACAGAGATCAATAGTATAGAACAGTGTACCCAGAAATGTGTCTACAGAACAGTAGCTGAACGATTGATGAATAATCTAAAAATATACACTGGAGACGGCAGCATCTTCACCAAATGATTCCAAGAAATCTGGGCATCAACATTTGGAAGAATAAAACTTGGTCCCTATATATTTCCCTGAGAAAACCCTACCTATAGATGAATCAAATTCTTCAGTGTAAAACCTGACGCCCTGAATAGGCTAGAGGAAAGAGTAGGAGATGAGCTTCAGCATGTATGTACAGGTGAGAATTTTCTGAATAGGACTCTGGTAGCACAGGAAAAAGCAAACAATTGTCAGGTGGGTTCTCATGAAACTAAAAAGTTTCTGCATAGCAAAGGGCACTGTTAGTGAAGATGCAGCTCATAGAAGAAAATATTTGTCACTTATTCCTTTAATAGAGGATTAGTAACCAGAATATACTAGTATATATATGTATATAGTATATATACTAGTATATATATATTAGTAACCAGAATATACTACTTTCTTTCTAAGAAAGAAAGCCCAATTTAGAAAGGATATGGAACTAAAGAGTTCTCAAAAGAAATTACAAATCCTGGGAAACATTCCAAAGCGTGTTCAGTATCCCCTGCCACCAAGGAACTGCAGGTTAAAACTACTTTAAGATTCCATCTCATCCCAAACAGAATGAAAGGCCGTCACCAAGGATACAAGTGGCAACAAATGGCTGTGAAGAAAAGGGAAGCCCTAAACACTGCCGGTGGGACTGTAAACAGGTACATCCACTTTGGATATCACTATAAAGGTTCCTCAGAACACCAGAACTAGATCTACCATGTGATTTAGTCATAGCTGTCTTGGACATCTATTTGAAGGACTGTGTACCCTACCACAGAGACACCTGCACATCCAAGTTCACTGCACCCCCACTCACAACAGCTAGGGAAGAGAATCACTCTAGACATCCATCAGCTGATGGATGGAGAGTGGAAATGTGGTACATACATACACAGAATCTTATTCAGCTATTATGAAAAATTATATCTTAAAATTTACAGGAAAATTATACTGAATGGAGGCAACCCAGATCGAAAACATAAATCCAGTATCTTTTCCTTCATAATGCAGATTCCAGCCTTGACTCTATAGTTTCTAGTCCACAAACCACTGAGCAAATGAAGCTGGGTCTCCCTTTATAACATTTCCAAAGGGCCTAAAGCCTATTGGAAAGTGACATTCAGAGCAGAACCCACTCACCTGGGGAAGGGGGTAGAGATGACACTGTGATTGGACAGGGTCCTGCTTGCAAAATTCCAGAGCATGGCACACCACATCAGCATTCATAGCTTCACCGAGTCTGGCGGGAAATGGAGCAAAGCAAAAGCTATTAAGATCTCTCAGGCATCGGGGAGCAGAAGCACTAGCAAAGGCAGTTAAATCCCCAGAATGGATTCTGATGCCCTCACAACCCAGCCGTAGAGCTTCACCCAGCATAGCTACTGCATTGTGTTTTCCAGCCATACGCATCACTCCTGCCTCTTGCATAAGGTCCTGAGGACAGGGTGGAACACAATCTCTGAGCTATGAGTCTGCCTCTCAGAAGAACACTGGGCTATTTTCAGGGGAAACCACGAAAACAGTCGGGAAAGGAAAAAAGAAAGGATTTGATGAGATGGGAATAAATAGTATGTTGAAATTTATTGGATCTAATAGAAAAACTATTTTACTATATAAACTTTTACACACTTAAAATTATTATCTTAGATACAATCCAAATCATATATCTTTTTTTATAAAATAAAAAAGAAAAATATTACTGCTGATTTGTTTCTTTTATGGAGAAATTAACGGCAGTGGTCTTCAAATACCGTGACTGTGACTAGACTCAAAGGAGCTAAAACAACGTGTGATGGCCATCTTCATTGTCAAGTTTACTATACTTAAAATGATCTAGGAGAAGCATCCTTCGTGAGGGCATCACAGAGAGGTTGAACCTGAGTGGTACTAGCTGATGGGCTAGTGGTCCAGACTTAATGAGAGAAGAGAAAGGAGGAAGCTTTCTGAGCACTATCCCCCCTCCCCCGTCTCTTAGAGCTTTCTGAGCACTAACCACCCCCCTCCTTTATTAACTGACAATGCAGGTGATCTTGACTTATGTTTCCACCAAAGCAATCAACTTCTCTCAAATCATGAGACCAGCAATTACTTTTTCTTTTAGTTTCTTCTTGCCAGGTATTTGGTCAGAGCAGTGAGAAAAGTAGCTAATACTGGCAATTTTTACTGAGAGTTCACTACTGTGACTTCCTGACTGCATGTATCATAGGCCTTCTGAACTCATTTCCAGCAGAAATGGAGAAGAGATTAGAGCTGTAAACAGAGAACAATGAGTAATTCTTACAAGAGTTCAGATGACAATATTGTACGTAGAAAGCGGAGTGAGTCAGAAAGGACTCTATTTATAAGGTTTATACAGAGGAATAAATAAGAACTACCTGAACCTAGGTTAAAGATCATTTACAGTATATTATGCCAACTAACCTGGCTTTATTTTGTTCACCCCTAAAACTCTGAGTGAGACTGAATTCAAAAGTAATGCAATACATTGTTTGGTGAAGGAAATGTCATTATTTCATTCAGACTGTGACATGATTATTGCTTTCTGCATTTAGTGAGGCTTAGAGTTCAAAGCAGAATGCTATGAAAAATATTTGGATTGGCAAACATGCAAAAGTTTTTGGTTCACAACAAGGTGGTTGTGAGCAAGGCCTCTTTAGTTCTTAGATTAGCACTATTGAAAATAAGCTGTGCGTTTCATAGTGACAACAGGAAAGGAACCAGAATCCCATATATTAAAAGCTCCAGGGCATAGCAGTGCAAATTCATTTAAAAGGAAGGCGTCTGAAAATACAGAGACTTCAGGTTACATGATGGAAAGAAAGGCAGGCTAGGGAAGTATTTCTCTAGGTCCAGCCATGTACTTAGGGGCTGCTGCATCTGTGGTGCAGGGGAACTGGCTGCATTTTAAATTGGCAGCCAAACTTGGCGTTGTTCGCATGCACAACATAAGAGCTAAGGAGTCACAGAGTTGTAGCAA
Source organism: Dicrostonyx torquatus (assembly GCA_028555095.1). NCBI lineage: Eukaryota > Metazoa > Chordata > Mammalia > Rodentia > Cricetidae > Dicrostonyx > Dicrostonyx torquatus. Next base: position 3,002,543 of record JAQHUG010000233.1, on the reverse strand, counting down.
CACCTTAGAAAGACACCACGGTCAGACAATGGGCCAGATTAGGACACAGACTCATGAGCAGGCTGTGCATGAAGTGGTGAAGGTGAGGTCCAAGATGCAACGGAGTCTCCAGAATATGGGCGAGACCAATACTGTACATGTGAGGTATGTTGAGGAAATCTGCAGACACTGGAGTCTATTCAACTCCACTGAAGCACAGGTGATATTTAAAAATGGTTTGCTTTAGATATTCCTTGAGGGTTTTATAGAATTCCACCTGAATCTGTCTAGTTCTGAGATTTTCTTTTGGAGAAGGTTTTTAATAGCTGCCCCAATCTTGTTATGGGTCTATTTCAACTGTGTCTGTACGCTTTAACTTTGGTAGGTAGTATGCATTTAGAAAATTAACCATTGCTTTTAGGTTTTTCAACATCTTGGAATGTAAGTTATCAAATTATTCTCTAATGGTCTTTCAAACTTCTTTGGAATATTTGTCTGTCATTATTTCAATTTGGTTGTTCCTTCTCCTTCTTTTGGATAGTTTGGCTACAGATTTGGCACTAATATTTTCAAAGAACCAACACTGAATAATGTTGTTTGTTCTTTTGGTTTCTCTTTCATTAATTTCTCCCATGATATGTGTGCATGTATGTGTGCATGTGTGTATGTGTGTATGTGTGTGTGTGCATGTGCACATGTGTGTGTTTCCTGTATATTGTTTTTGAGTTTGTCTTCTAATTATTTTTCTAGAAATTTGAGGTATATCATTAGATTATTTTTGGAGATCTCTGATTTTTAAGAAATATTAGAGGCACAAACTTTCCTTTTAGGATACCTTGTGTGTATCCCAGAGGTTGTGGTAGGCTACACTTTCATTTGCATTTGATTTAAGAATTTAAAAGACTCCTCATTAGCCGAGTGGTGGTGGCACACGCCTTTAAACCCAGCACTCCAGTGGCAGAGGCAGGCAGATCTCTGTAAGTTCAAGGCCAGCCTGGTCTGCGAGAGCTAGTTCCAGGACAGGCACCAAAGCTAAACAGAGAAACCTTGTTTTGAAAAACCAAAACCAAAACAACAGCAGCAGCAACAACAACAAAATCCTCCTTGATTTTCTTCCATGTCAAACAGTTCATTTAAAACTATATTGTTCAGTCTGCAGGTATTTATGTATTGTCTGAGATTTATTAGCCTTGCTATTACTTTCCAGACGTATTCCACTGTGGTTTGGTAAGGAATTATTTCAATTACTTTGTATAGCATAAGGCTTGCTTTTTGGAGAGCCTTCAATTATGATTTATTATGATACATGTGGCTTTTTATGCCTTTTAATGTTCTTTTTTTAAAAAAAAAATACGGTCCCCATGAGTTGGTGCATACATATTTATAATAATCATAGCATCTCGATGAATTGTTTCTTTTATTAGTATCAGTGACCATCTTTGCCTCTTTTGACTAGTTTTGGTTTGTAGTATATGTTAGCAGACATGAGAATTAGGCCAGCTTAGATTCAGCTTCTATTTGTTTGGTGGGTTGTTTTCCAACCATTAATTCTCAATTTTTGGATATACTTCCTAGTTTTGTGAATTTCATGGAGAAAATTGTTAGTTGGATCCAGTCAGCGTGCAATTCATGTGTTAAGGCCATTTACATTTAAGGTTGTTATTACACATTTGCTAATTTGGGGTCAAAGCATCAATCAATTCCAATGAGAGAAGCTTCTTGAAGTAGATGGAATCAACACAGAGACCCACACAACCAGTCAAAAGCTCAGTCCTAAGTGGAATCAAAACCCTCCACTCAGTGACCTATGCAGAAGAGGATGCCAAAAAGTGTAAGAGCCAGAGGTGAGGGTATAGAAGCTTCCTCAAAGAGGGCTCGAACTGAGCTACTGAAGGGCAAGTGCAGCTGGGAGGAAGCCTACCTCATCCCAAAGATTTAGTTTCATTCTTTTATTTCACTCTATCATTGTGAACTTATGATTTTTCAAGCTTAAAAATGTATTTACATTTTTTTTGTAGCAGGGAAGAGGTAAATATGGTCTTCCACTTCTTCAAATTCTGCAATTAGATTTCCCACATTTGAGAGAATCACAAGGGTCAGCACATCTACATTGCAATTGGTAAAAATCACCTTCATGATCATGGGATCTTCATTTCTGGGGAATATTGTGGGACTTTTATTTATCTCTCTCTAAAAAAAAATAGGTTCTCATGGTGTAAACCTGGTTGACCTGGAACTTGAAATGTAGACCATGCCGGCTTTGAACTCACAGAAGGAGAGCTTGCCTTGCCCTGGAGAAGCAGGGACTACAGGTGTGACTCACTATATTTATTTTGAGTCTAGTCAATTCTATAATTTTATCATGAAGAAAGTAGTTACAATGCTTTGTATTTTTGATGTAAAAATGCCATTATATTTAAGTCAAATGATAGTTGTTGTAATTTTTGCTCTTTAGTGTTCCTATGAAAATGTTGTCCTTTCCTAATCTGTGAGAGTTGCTGGACTTCCCACACAGGGACTTAGAGGAAGGCAAGATGATGCACAGATTAATGGAGATGGGTTAGTTTAGGGTATAAGAGCTAGCTAGCAATATGCTTAAGCTATTGGCCAAACAGTATTGTAAATAATATAGTTTCTGTGTGGTTACTTTTGTTCTGAACAGCTGGGGGAATGAACTAACAGCCTCCAACAACACTAGATGACCTTGATACTTGTTCCAACTTATATGCATTTGTGGGACATGGAATAAGATCCATGTCCCTTTCGAAAGGAGGCCCATGTAACTTGTTTCCAGTTCTACCTTGTATGTTTGCAAAAAGAAGGCAGAGTGTATGAAGTTAAGAGTGAATTTTTCAGGCATCTAATCTGCTGACACCTTGGTCTTGACTCCAAGTCTTCAGATCTCTGAGTGGTGAATTTCTGTTGTTTCCAAAATTTCCAGTGTCAGGTATTTTGTTACAAAAGTTCAGGCAGGTCAGACACTGATGGTGAATTTAAAGGGAATGTCTTATTTCTCAGGTTCTCTGTCTTTACAGAATCCTATGGCTACGGCTGTGGGTAGGAAATGTAATTGCTACATAATTAGTTCATGAATTATTGAGAACTGACTAGTATGAGATAAAAGGAGAAATGGCCTCCAGGTCAGGAAATCCATTTCATATTGGAAGGCAGCTATTCAAGTAAAATTAAATCAAGAGGTTGTCATTTTAAGGGCAAGGCAACTTCAAGCTGCTTCTGATGGTTTAAAACAAGCTGCAAGAGGAGGATGCATGTAATAAGAGATCCCTAGCAGCATGGAGCTGATGATGGGGTGCTGGTCCTGACAGGGTGCTGGCATTGACAGGTTGCTGGTCGGACGGGGTGCTGGCATTGACAGACAGGGTGCTGGCACTGAAAGAATGCTGCTCTCACAAGGTGCTGACACTAATACGGCCCTGGAGTTGACAAGGTACTGGTGAGAGGAAGGTGCTGGCAATGACAGGGTGCTAGACCTTTAGAGACAAACAAGTGGTGGACAGAACCATTCATTGCATCTGTCTTACTCCCAAACAGTCTATCCTCCTTCCAGCTCTGCTTCTTTCCTTCCTCTACCCCCTTCCCATCCTTCTTCCTTTGACATATAGTCAGGATTTTGCTGAATACCTGGAATTACACACAAAATAAAGAAAATCTTGTCCTAGGCTTTTGAAAGCTGTCGACTTAGCAGGGACTCAAAAATAGAGAGGTAATTAAATTGTAAACAAATGCCGTAAGTTATTCTAGAGGTTTGTACAGCATACTGCTGTGTGCATATGGGAGTGTGTGTGTGTGTGTGTGTGTGTGTGTGTGTGACAATTTGCTTGTATGTGGTAGAAGTGGAATGTCCATATTAGCTTGGAGAGGATCAAGGAAGCTTTCGGAAGAGGTGACCTGTATATGAGCTCCAAAAAAGTAGGGTAATGTGTCTGGATGCAGGTTTAATATGTATGAAACACAGGAAACAACTGTCAAAATCTTTAGATAAAACCTGCCTGTAGTGGAGAAAAACCACTGTGAAATGTGCTGAGATATGGCAAGGGATGGATTTGGAAGGGCCATCAGGACCAGTTCATGAAGAGTCTTGTGGATTGGGCCAGCAGTCCTGAGAAGGAGGTGTAGATTTTGAAGAATGTTATTAAAGGAAATGCCATAGTTAGGTTTGCATTTAAACACACTGTTTTTTTCTGTATTGGAAGATTTTGATTTTAAGGAAAACTTACAAGCCCACAGGCCTGACTTCAGTTCATAGGCCATGACAATGCTTGACGTTTGGGGTAAAGGATAGGGTACCTGCCACAGTCAGAATCCAAAATAAATCATTTCTGTAATAGACAAGTTCAGTATTAATAGAGATTTGTGTGCATGAAGAGCACATATCTGTGTGACTCTAAACTTCTGCCTTTAAACTTCTCTGGCTCTAGGCTACACTATTTTAGAGGGTGACAATGTCTTTTAAGCTTCACCACTATACACCCAACTCTTGGGCTAAGCACACATTTATTATAGGAATATTCCAAAGAGCACTATATACAAGGAGGGATCCAGAGGACAACTTGTACAATGATTAGAACACATGAACCATACCTTAGAGATGCAATTCAGCATCACACAGCCCAAGTGAGTATGTTACAGTTCACACTTCAGTGGCACAGATGAAATGATATATAAAATATGACACCACGTTGAGAGCTAAAATATATATATGTATATATATACACATATATATTGCAAGACTGTACATAATACATACTATACATGCATATATGTTATTATTATTATATGTATGTACAGGACATGTAAGGGGTGTCATGGCACAGATATGGAGGTGAGAAGACAACTTTGTGGAAGCAGTTCTTTCCTTAAAACTTTATGTGAGTTCCAGAACTTGGGTGGTCTGCCTAAGCCATCTTGCTGGCACATTTCATATATACATTCATATATGGTAAAAGTACATGGAGGGAAGGATGGATACAGAACCTAGGATGTTCTTGGGGATGTAAAAGATAAAAGGGAGAGACTATAAGGTTAGACTCAGTTGATCATCATGGTCCTAGAGGTTTTTTTTGTGGCCATGGGTCTGGGTGCTTGTTGTATAACTCAAAAAAACTGAGTAAATAACTAAGTCATAAGACAACCAAGCATGGATGTAAGCCTGGCAGAAATTAAACTATTCTAAAAAAGCACTTGTATCCCCCAATCTGACTATCAGACTATTAAAAAAATGGATCCCAACAATGGGAATTGCTCCAGAACTCTCATACTGGGAGAAGAAGACTGAAAGCCTGCTTCCATTCAGAGGAAAATCTTATTTCCTGGAACAGAGAATATGACTCATCCTGTCCAGTGCTGCAAAGAGTGTGTCAAAGCAGAAGGAAGAGAATAAGAAAGAAAACAAACAGATCATGATAGCATAGAGGGGACAGGAGGAAATGGGTTAGAAAACCTGGAGGACAGAGGGGTAGAAGCCACTGGGAGAGAGCAGGGCCAGTACTGAGAGTTCAGAGACAGGGTCAGGCACCATGTCAGTGGATGGTGTAGGGTTATTTGTTGTTGGTGTCTGTAAATCTTGCATGGAAGGTACTTGGAGAGAAAAGGAGTCAGATTTTCACACTGTGCTTCTAGAGAAGCCTTTACTGGAATAACAGCATCAGAATCTGATGTCAGAATCTGGTGTCAGCTTCCCTCTGTCAATGGTGACAGGAAGAGCAGGGCCAACCCTTCTCCAATGAGAAGAAAGCTGCCTTCTTCCCCGTGCTAGCAATTGAGTCAGATTCCTATGTCATACTCACAGTTTGATGACGTCTGGTCCAAACATCTGAACCAAGAAATAGCAGGTGGTTTTCAAGAAGAGTTTTTCTAAGAAAGAAAGGTGAATAGAATATATTTAATGGTCATAGTTTAGAACAGGTGTCAGTGTTTATGAATAATACTAAGACCGAGTGAGTAACTAACGATTAATTTGAGTACTAGTTTCAAGGGTTTGGTAATTTCAAAGTTACTGTGGCTATTAAAATATCATTTATTTCTAGAAGTTGGAGCAATGGCTCAGAGGTTAAGGGCACTGGCTTCTCTTCCAGAGGACTTCGGTTCAGTTCCCAGAATCCACATTGTGACTCACAACCGTGTGTAGTTCCAAGTCCAGGAGATTAGATGCCCACTTCTGGCTCCTCAAACATCAGGCACAGAGTGGTCCACAGACATGCATGTAGGCGAAATACTCAAACCCATAAAATATAATCTTTCAAAAAAAAATCTTTCCTGTTAGATTCTGCAGATGCTTGAAGAGCATTGGTTTGCTACCAAATTACAGATTTCATTTTCTTTTCTTACATCAAGACATATCAGAATGGTGAAGAATCCAATAATAGGAGTGTAAAAATGTAGATTCCAGAAATAAGAATGTAGAAATAAAAAATATAAAGTTGTAAGCTTAGGAGAATGAGAACAGACCTGTCAGTAGCTTTCTTAGCAGCTTAAGCATTAACTACTAACAGTGGGTCACTCTGCTTTACAATCCATAGCTCTATTTACAAGGCCAAAGCATCTCTCTGCAAACTGAGAGCCTAACACCCGCAGCCATCTTTAATTAACTACAGATATGAGCTGAGTCAACTTATAGAAGATAGGTCTATGACCTCTTGGCTATGCGTTATCCCTGCTGTGTGAACTGGCAGTATTAAAGGGGAGAGCACTGGGCTTCAGTAAACACTACCCCAAAGTACCAAGGAAGACAATAGATTAAGTACATACTAGTTTAACTGAAAAACTCTGTTAATAAAGATTGTAAAGTAAGGCAATCTGTGTCTGAATTTTATCTCAAGATTGTAAAAATTCCTTTGTTCAGACCTAATTCTTGGTACACCTTTCTATCAGAATCTGGGCTCAGAAACCAGCCTTTGCCACAGCCTTACAAAATCCATCTCTGGCTATGGTCTCAGCTAGTTAATAATCTTTTTGTGCCCCCATGGAGATTTTTATTTTATTTTGTTTTTAGCTTTTCCTGGAATCTGGTTTCTAAAATAAAGTTTGCTTCTGGTTTATTAGACTTTGGTGGTCTGTCCCCATCTTTGCTCCAACTCCCATGGACCCAACAGACAGTTAGCTCAAATGGGATCTCTTTTGACTGAGAAGCATATTGAGAAAAAAATTAGGGAAACTACCTTTCACAATAGCCTCAAAACAAAAGATGTCTTGAGATAACTCTAGCCGAGGAAGTACATAATTTGCATAATAAAAACTTTAAGACACTAAAGAAATGAATTGAAGAATACACTATAAGATGGAAATACCTCCTTTCCTTGGTAGGATCGGTAGGAATAATATTGTGAAAACGGCCAGCCTATCAAAAACAATCTACAGATTCAATTCAATTCTCATAAAAATTTCCAGCACAATTCTTCAAAGAGATTGAAGAAAAAAAAACTTTATTTTCATATGAAAATACAAAAAGTCAAAGGATAGCTAAAACAGTCTTGAATAACAAAAGAACTGCTGGCGGTGTCACTATCCCAATTCCAACTGTAGAGCTATGGTAATTAAAAGTAAAAAGGCCTGGTATTGGCATAAAAACAGACACATTGATCAATGGAACTGAATTAAAGATCAAGATGTAATTCCACACACTCATATACACCTGATTTTTAACAAGCAAAAAAGTAACATTGGAGAAAAGATGGCATCATCAACAAATGATGATGATAAAACAGGAGCTGCATGTAGAAAAATAGAAATAGTGTATGTATGTATCACCTTACACAAAAATTACCCAGAGGTACCAAGGACCTCAACAGAAGAACCTGCTAGAAGAGAAAGTAGGAAATAGGCTTGGGCTCATTGGTACAGGAAAGGACTTTCTTAACAGGACATTTATATCACAGACATTAAATCCAACAATTAAAATGTGGAACTTTGTAAAGCTAAAAACTTTGTGTACACCAAATGACAACATCATTAGAGCAAAGTGTCAACTTATACAATTGGAAAAATCTTCGCTAATTACTCATCTGATAGAGGATTAATACCTAGAAAATACCAAGAACTCAAAATCTGCATATCAAGAAAACAAATAACTCAGTTTAAAAATGGGGTATAAAACTAAACAAGGTTCTCAAAAATTTAAACACAAATGACTGAAAAACAACAACAACAAAATCTTCAACATCTTTAGCCATGAGAAAAATGCAGATTCAAACCACTTTGAGATTTCTTCTTGTTCTGGTCATAATGGCTAAGAACAATAAAACAAAAGACAGCTCATGATGGTGAGGATGAGGGGAAAGAAGAACACTTACTCATTGCTGGTGGGAGCGTAAGTTGGCAAATCAGTGTGAAGGTTATTTAAAAACCTGAAAATTGATATACCACAAGATCCAGCTATGCCAAAGAGTATACCAAGAAAGGCAATATACCAAAAAGACTTTGCATCTTCATACAGAAATAGCTGTTCACCCATGTTCAGTGTTGCCCTATTCATAATAGCCAGAAACTGGGAACAGTCTAGATGTCCATCAACTGGTGAATGGATAGTGAAAATGTGGTGCACAATATATTATTCAACTATTAAGAAAAATTAAATTATGAAATTTTGAGATAAATGGATGAAACTAGAAACAATTATGTTGAGTGATATAACATAACCCCCCTAAAGATAAATAGTGGATATCTTATTTTATATGTTGATGTCAGCTTTTAAACTTCAGATGTGTGTATTTCATTTTGAATAACCACAGAGGTTAGATAGCTACCATGGGACCAAGGGGAAGGAGGGGATATTCTGAGGAAAGGGTAATAGAGTAGTGCTATAAATAGGTGAAGGGGGAACTAGATTAGGAGGATTAAACAGCAAGGGGAATGGAGGGCAGGACAAAAGAGGAAATATGGAGAGGGACTAACATTAAGCCTTTTCTGAAAAGCCACATGGGAATCTACTACTGCAGAAACTTTCTAAATTATATACATATTTGAAAGGAAGGTAAAGGGAGTCACTGTATAGTAGGGGAGACGGAGCCCCAACTAAACATCTTATGCCATCAAGTAAAATTTCCAGTGACAGGAATGGGTTACATTTTGTTGAGTTGTTGTCCCATAGATTCTCCTCCAAACATCACAGGCTATTTCCAAGGTTATTGGTAAGACTCTGTTGGTAAAACAGCAATTCACCTATGTCATCAAACATGGAGAAATTGAGCTGGCCTCCAATGAAAAGCTTAACTCTTACTTTGGTACAGGAAAAGAGGGAAAAAGTAATCAATTTATCTCAGTGAAGACACCTGTGACCTACAACAGTAACCTGCCTGCAAGAAACACTGATGCAATGTGACACAAATGTTGAGGGACTAATCAACCACCATTTAAAAAAACTGGATTTAAGGCCCATTCTATGATATAAAAACCACTACATGATAGATGAACCAAATATTACATAGAACACAAGCATGGAGAAAACCAGTATTATTATTATGCTAAATGAATGTAGCAATAAAAAGACTCCTAGTGACTTATGGCTATACACATAGAGTAGAGCATGGTTGGCGGAGGCTGCGCATTCATTTCCTGACTGCCCAAACCCAAAATTATTACACAAAACTGTATTAATTGCAATACTGTTTGATCAATATCTTAAGCGTATTTCTATCTGACTTTTACATCTTAAATTAACCCATTTTTATTATTTTATATCTTACCACGAGGCTTGTGGTTTACCTGCACTGGTGTGTGGGTGTCTTTGTCCTTTGGCGGCTACATGGTGTCTCTTTGACTCTGCCTACCCTCTCTACATACCTCGTTTAGTCTGGCTATGTTCTGCCCTGCTATATGCCAAAGCAGCTTTATTCATTAACCAATAAAAGCAACACATGTACAGAAGGACATCCCATATCAGAGCACTACTCAATACTCATGAATGAAACTTCCTGCAATAGATGGAAATTAACTCAGAGACCCACAACTTGGCAACCTGCCAAGGTGAGAGAATTTGGAATACTCAATCCTAAATGAGATGGTTTTTCTCAAACCCCTCCCTTTATCTATTAGATGGCAGAAAGATTGCAAGAACCAGAGGTGGTGGGGTGACTTAGGAAATAGTGTCTTCCAGAGACAACAGGACTGATATACATATGAATGTGCATAGAGTGTGAAAGCAAACAGGCCTGAACAGATTCAAGACAGACCAAATCACAGCAAGGAGATGGGGCAGTTGAAACAAAGTCTCAACCTTAACCAAAAAGCTATTTGCAATTGATACCTGCTGGGAAAAGGAATATCAATTTTCTCCAGAGGAGTTTCAGTGGGAAGTTTAACCAGAAATAGTTTCTCAATACAAAACAGATATTACATTTTTTTTGTGTGTGTGTCCCTATGAGTGTGTGTGTACATTTTGTTTTGTCATATAAAAAAACCATATTGATTTTCTTTTTATAAGTTTGTCTTAATTTTCTTTTTTGAACATATTGTTTTGTACTTTTACCTATTTTGTTTTGTTTTGAGAAAGAACATGAAATTGCATGGGTAGTGAAACAACAAGGATCTGTGAGGAGTTGGGGAAGAAGAAATAAGATCAAAATGTACTATATGAAAAAAATAAAGGAAATTTTTAAAAGGTTTCTTTTGGAGTTAAGAAAGTATCATGGCTTGTATTCCTTTTGTTGTTCATTTGAGGGAAGCGTTCAACTCTTTTCTTCTTCTTCTTCTTCTTCTTCTTCTTCTTCTTCTTCTTCTTTTTCAAGACAGGGTTTTGCAGTCTGTCATGGAACTAGCTCTTGTAGACCAGGTTGGTCTTGAACAGGAAGACCCACTTTTAAAGGTGCTGCTGAATAGAATCAAGTCTAAGAACACAGACAATGCATATACATGCCCATTAAGAAGATACCCTCTGTGCTGGCTGGTTGGGTTTTTTTTGTTTTTGTTTTTGTTTTGTTTTGTTTTTTTTTTTACTCAATTTGACACATTAGAATCATCTACAAGAGGGACCCTCAACTGAGAAAATGTCTCCATTTCCATCATATTTACCTTTTTGGAGCCCTGTAGTAAATTTTCTCAATTAATGTTTGATATATGTCTCAGTTTGGGTTTTATTGCTGTGAAGAAACACCATGACCATGGCAACTCTTATAAAGGAAAATGTTTAATTGGGATTGTCTCACAGTTTCAGAGGCTTAGTCCATTATCATCATGACAGGAAGCATGGCAGCATGTAGGCAGATGTGGTACTGGAGAAATAGCTAAGAATTCCATATCAGTATCAGCAGACAGATGGAAGTGAATGTCACACTAGACTTGGCTTGAGCATTTGAGACCTCAAAGCCTGTTCCTTACCTCTTCCAAGAAAGCCGCACCTACTCCAACAAGGCTGGACCTCCTAATCATGTCACTCCCTATAAGCCTGTGGGGCATTTTTATGCAAACCATCACAATGTGTTAGAGTACTGACTACTGTGGGTGGTAACACCCCTGAGCAGGCGCTCCTGTGGTATATACGAAAGCAGACTGAGGGAACCATGAGAAACAAGACAATAAGCAATGTTACTTCATGGCTTCTGCTTCACTTCCTGACTCCACGTTCCTAAAGTGAATTGCTATCATGACTTCCTTTGTTGATTAGCTGTGATGTGGAGCTACAAATCAAATCAATCCTTTCTTCCTGCATTGTTTTGCACATATTGGTTTATCGCAGCAATAGAAACTCCTCCTGTCTCCTGAGAACACAGAGAAGTTTGGTGGATGGGTCTATCTGCATCATGTAACATGTTAACTCCATTTCTCTGCCTTGTGGACCTACAGTGGAACCCTAGTAGATAAACTCAGATCTATGGACAGAAAAGAAATGGAACCCCGGCAGAAAAGTTTATCTTGCCAAACGATCTCAAACTAGGGGACCTGGGTCTAGCTGGGAGGGTGAAGTCAAAACAGAATAAAAGTGGAGAACTGTGGTGGCTTGGGGAAAAAGTTCCCGAAGGCCCATTGTGGGTGGTATTACTAGTAGGTGTGGCCGTTTTGGAGGAAGTGTGTCATTGGTGATGGGGTTTGGGTTTTCAGATGCTCAACTTAGGCCCAGTGTCTCACTCTCTCTTTCTGCTGCCTGCTGATCTGGATGTAGAACTCTTATCTACTTCTCCAGTACCATGTCTACCTCTGTGTTGCCATGTTTTCCACCATGATGATAATGGACTAAACCTGGGAAGTATAATTCAGCCCCTATTAAATGTTTTCCTTTAAAAGAGTTGCCATGGCCATAGTGTCTCTTTAGAGCAATAAAATTCTAACTAAGACA
>JAQHUG010000233.1:2939289-2970455 GCA_028555095.1 Dicrostonyx torquatus | reverse complement strand
CAAGCTCTGGACTTAGGTTCCAGTTCTGAGAAATCACAGAGCTCAGAAGAAACACGTTCAGTTACACTACAGGCATATAAGAAGTCAGAAAATCCCAGGCTGTGGGAAGAGTTACAGGACAAAATTCCTTGCTAAATTATATGGAAAAGGAAATGATGAAAAGCTAAGTTGTAGATAGTAACAGACCGGGGAGACACACCAAAAATGTAAACAAGGGCAAGAAGATAGTTATGCTAAAACTGAAAAAAAAAAACCCATAAAGAAACATTTACTGCAAAGTTTAGATGTTTTCCTTTGCAGGTGGGTGGAAGTGGACATGTGACTAGGACCTCTGGGAAAGCTAATTATCTGTTGTTTCTGACCTGGGTTCTTTACAGAGGAGGTTATCTTTCAAAATAGAAAACTACACACTCACTTTCTATGGTGTCTACAACTGTTTTTGTTTCACCAGAAATTGTTTTAATAATTGCTAACAAAATAACTACAACTTACTTACAGATCCAGTTGAGCGAATATGTAAATGTGAAATTCTGCAAAAACAATATTCATTAAGCTCATTTCTCCTTCTAGGGAGTTGGTGGAAAATGGAACTGGAGCAGACAAAGCCAGAAGGTGTTTCTAGTTTATCTGCTATGATTTAATTTCACTAAAGACTTAATATAAATACATTGAGATCTTAACAATGATCCATCTGAGACATTATAAACAGGTGTGTGTATACTTTTCTCTTGTAGTCTTTCTTTTTGAGTTCTAAATATTTTATCTTGTAAATTCATATATTGAACAATGCAATTTTCAGAAAATATTTTTTTTTTTGCTACTGACATGGGGTAGCATATAAATCAAAGACACAATCACTCTCAGGCTGGATAACATACTTAATAGTGTCAGCCTTCCTGGTGAATTAGTTTCTACTAAGAAGGAAAATTTGACTCTCAAATGCATAACTATGTACACAGAAAACAGAGCAAATATTTTCTTTCGGCCGAATCTGAAAAACAAATACACAGCTTTCTCAAACATCCATCAGCTCCTTGGATTGCAGAATGGGTGAGAAAGTTAACTGAGATCCAGGTGAAATGGAAGGGATGTCTCTGATATCTTCTCATTTGGGGTGTTGAGATCAGAAATCATCCCAGCCTAACGTCTGTATTAGTAGGACTCTGTGTGTCTGTGAATGTGTGACTTCTTAATATCTAAGGTGATTATCAGCAGGTGGGGAAAGTCATTGTTATTGTGACATGCTCGTGGTAACTGGTCTTTCAACATGTTCTCCCTATATGGCCTCAGTGATGTCTGCCATAGTAGAGAACGTCATACAGAAACTACCTGGAGTTGACATCTTATTTCAGTCTCTATAAACACCATGAGAATATGAATCTAAGGAAAGCACAAGCAAATCTCCCCCATCCGATAAGCCTTAGCAGGGTGCAATCTCTATCTTGGTGATTCACGGAGGAGAAGACAAACAAGACACAGAGCATCAGGGATTAGGGCCCTTGCGGATTTACCAGGCAGGTAGCTGCATAGTCTTTCCATTGCCATCTGGACTGAAGAGTTGTGAACTTGAGCCAGCTGTTCAATCACAGATACCACCACCACACACCCTGCAGGGAGGAGAAGAGCATGTTAGCAGGTTACAAGGGGTTGGAGGGGCTAGGGAAGAAAAGTAGAAAGATTGTGTTCTAAAGGAAACCAACAGAGGCAGGAAGCTTCCCTTGCTTTTGCCCTTAAACATCTATAGTATACCTAAATGTACTGGGATTTACAGTCAAATTAGAAGTACGATGAGAAGAATGTGGACTGGGGACTCAGAAAACCAGGGTCATCAGAGTAGCTTCACCATTTGTGAGCTAAGTGACTTGGGGGAAGTAATTAATCTGGTTTAAACCCCAGAGAACTAAGAAAAAGAAATGATATTTAAATAAGATAGGGTGAGGAAAGTTGTAGAAGTTAGCTCAATTTTAGAAATAACGAGGCTAGCTAAAAGATAAAACAATTATATTTTTATTTATTATAAGGGGAAAACTCACAAAACAGGAATGAGAAGTCCAAGCTCAGCTGTGCTGAGAGGGAACCACACAGAGAGAGGGCACCTGGGCCATGTGCCATTTTTTCTCTGGGTCCAAGAAAGCCACACCCTAACTTGGTCCCACCTCTTAAAGATAATTGGTTGGCAAATATTCCCCATCGGAAAGTTGTACATAATACCTAGTACTAGCTCCTTTTAAATTCTCAATTATTTTTCTGCAATAGGTGTCTTTGTTATTGGTAGATCATTCCTGTCCCACATAATTGTGGCCTGTGACATAAAGTCAGATCAGTAAATTTGAAATAGTAATGGAAATTTCCCAGAAGACCTGGGATTGAGGCTTGACTTTGCATCCTTGGACTCAGCATCCTCCCTTTTTAAGCTTTTTTTCCCTTAAAAAACAGGAAATAAGATATTTTCTACAGTGCAAGTGTGACGATTGATTGGGATAACGATACAACTGAGTGTACCTTCGGAATACAACTCCCTGTGAAACATCTCAGGCTAGAAAGCTCACAGTGAAAAGCATGATCCAAACATGCGTGTCCAGAAGAAATCTTGAGCATGATAGAAATATATTTTTCCCTTACTTTGGTATAGGATAAGTATGACTCCCCAAGGTTGCTAAGCTCACATTTATCAAAGGTTCTATTTCTTGCCTCAATCTACCAAGCTGCTGAAGGAGTTCAAACATTCTTTTTTTATAAATAAATCTTTATTTATTTATTTATTTATTATGTATACAACATTCCTTCCATGTATGCTTGCGTGCCAGAAGAGGGCACCAGATCTCATTATAGATGGCTGTGAGCCACCATGTGGTTGCTGGGAATTGAACTCAGGACCTCTGGAAGAGCAGTCAGTGCTCTTAACCTCTGCGCCATCTCTCCAGCCCCCAAACACTCTTTTCCTATAAAGAAGAGACTCCTTCTTCATAGAAAAGTATTGTCTTGGCCCAAGATTTGTAAGTGGTGAGAAGGTGCAGACTTCAGTCTCTTAGGGAAAGTGGACACTAGTTTGCAGATTTTTGGTGCAGAGTCCCACCTAAAGAAGCTAATTAGAATGGAGACTGAGAAAATCAGCAAGCAGGAGCCCTTAATTTATATACTAGTGTCATTAAAGCCAAATCGCCCCCACGGATCCTGCAAGAAGGTGAGCAATGCCATTGGGCATTTCTAGACAGAAATAAATAAAACCTTCCATAAAACTAGAAAATACCATGAATAAATGAGAGATATCCACCTGTCTAGATGCGTAAATGCCTGGTAGTACTCTGCTTCCTTTGACTGGGGAGGTGGTGCTCACTAGACATGAGTACTGAGACCTTTGCAGCCGTCATCATCCTGGGCTGACAGCACCTATTTGCTGATGTAACATCAACCATCAAGACTGATTGACTGTATCTTTTAAATGAAGTGACAGCCTTTGAGGGTTTTCTTTCATTGCCACGAACTTAGTAGCTGATGCCAATTAACATTCTATGGCCTAAAAAGCATTTTCATGTGTATTCGTTCTGTTTCTAAAATATAAATTCAATGCAATCTCATTTTAGAGAACAGTGAAGACATGAAACAGGATAGCAAGACGAGAAGCCACTCAGCTTATCTGCTATGACCAACTGCACTTCATTTTGTGAATATCAAGTAAATATAAATAAAATATCAACTTAAAATATTTAAACTAAACAGAAAATTGCAAGTAGTTTTACTGCAGTGTAGCAAGAGGTTGCAGTGCAGTTGAAAAGGAAAAGGCTTTGAATAAAATGAAACATGGGGTTCAAATACTGGAGCCATTGATATATGCTGTGACCTTGGATGGGATATCTACCTTTTGAAACTTCGTTCTTGAGTTTAGAGTCAACTCTACCTCCCTTAATAGTGGAGTAGGTCTCCTTCTGTCTTTGAATGACTAAGCCTGGTTCATAACATAGGGGCAAGGATTGTATACTGGTTTGAAGTGAGCCTATTCAAGTCTTTCAGGAACAATTTGGCCACCAGTTACTGGGGGTTTTTCTGGGAAAGGTTAATGGCCGCTTCTATAGCTGTTTCCTAGCTCCACTATCTTACAGTCTATTTCAGTTTCCACTTCTGGACAACAGGTAGCTTCCCTTGAGCCAAACAGAAGATTCTATTGGAAATGTGTAGAACATGCAGCTCGTAATCAAACCAGCATGTGGTGACGAGCAGCCAGGGTGGCTCTGAAGTCACTTCCTGCAGCAGGTCATCAGTGAGCTGTCCTGACTGATGTCCAAAAATGACTCAAAGTGTAGTGAACATGGGGATTTGGAAGTGACATTAGAAGGCTTGAAGGCTTGATACTGTGGCCAAGCAGAGATTCCATTGGGAATTATGCTCAGTAATCAGCCTGTTGCTATTATGATTTTGGATATCTTGAATGCGAAGGATTTCCATTATTACCCCACATACAATTTGCTATAGTTTTCATGAAAAACATTTTCAGTTTGAACCCTTACGCAAACACAAAGAAACATAGGTGATTTTCATGACTGAGGGAGACTAGGAGTATTTAGAACTTAGTTCTAAACCCACTATGAGAGTAGGGTAATATTTATCAGAGGAATAAAGCCAAAAACCATCTTGATCTGACAGGATTTTCTTGTTAAAAATAAGATGATAAAGGAGCATAAAAGCATTTGTGAGTTGTCATGCTGCCTTGGTTTCCCTTAAGACACCATTCTTTGAAATATTAAACTTTATGAGGAACCAGAAATTAGCATGTTACTCCCCTCCAATAAATCTATTGCATGAAGTAAGCTCATTTTAGTCCCACCTCTTTCTCAAAACGCTCTGGTTTTATAAGTTATTTTCCCTCTTCTCCTCTGTCAATGGTCACTCTTTAGCCACTCAAAATCTTCTGCAAAATCTTTTTGAAACTTAATTTTTTCTATTCAATCAATATCCATATCCATATCACTGTCTTCTCCCTTGTCTCAGAACTCCATACAGACATCTCCCTTATCTGTGACAGATAAATTCTAGAACCCACATAAGTACCCAAATCTGCAGATGCTCAAGACCCTCAACCTATGTACACTCTCCTATATCCTCTAAGTCACTTCTTGATTACTTATAACTGCTAATTTGATATGTATAGGTTGCAAATAGCTGTTATACTGTATTTTTCAGGGAATAATGAAAAGAGAAAAATCTGTACATGTTCAAAACAGACAACTACAGCACATTTTGCTCAGAGGTTGGTTGAATACATAGATCTTGGAGCCACTGACATAAAGGACCCACTGCACTAACAACCTTGGACTGGCACTACATACCGCTCTGATATCAGCTTCCAGAACTGATGTGAGCATAGTCAATCACGTCTTTCTTCTACTCCAGGGACAGCACCATGCAAGAGCACCGTACACGTTTACTAAGAGAGTGTGAAGAAAATAGTCTTAGGGGGAGGGGCTGCCTCTCCAAGAAGATGTGTCTCAAAAACTATGCCAGGGGATTGGTGGGTAGAGAAACTTGCTCACAGGTTCTCTCTTTTCTCCAGGTATTGGACAAGCATGGGAGGGAAGATGGTAAAATCTTCAAATTGTTTCTCCCAAATCAGAGGAGTCTTATGACATTGGCTTTAACAAAGGAAGCATGCATTCAACCAAAGAAACTTGTTCTAGGCAAGAAAATGCTAGCACTTGATGGGACCCCAGATAAACAATATGGTCCCTAGTAGTGTTCTCTTTGTCTATGGGGCATTCTCAATATGCTTCCCAAATTCCTAACAACCTGATGCTAATTAGCAGCCAAGCATCCCTGAGAGGTGACTTTGAAGAGACCATGCAGAGCAGAAGGGGGAAGCATTCTCAGCAGAGACACAAGACCTACAGCCTGAAAGACTATAGTGGATTTCTCCACATTTTCCCCAATTTAATGAGGGTCAAATTTCCTTTCTCCTTCCTACTTAAAAATCATAGTTTGTTATAAATTAATGGCCTAATAGACTGGCTAGAATGCAAGGTGTGGAAACCAAACATTCGTTCAGATATGCAGGAACATTAGGAGAACATGGGAGATAAAGGGGTGCGTCTTGGAATTTGATTTTAAGAATGTCCATTTCAGGGGAGCCATGAGTTGGGAAATCCACACCAACACTTATTTACTTACTTATTTTAAACCACAGCTTAAAAGGCTGCATACAAAGTGCCCTGGGCTGTGCGGAAACCAGCCAACTTCTTTGTAATATAGGTACAGGCTTTCCTTTCGACTCTTACTCAAAGAAATCCCATCAAAGACTCGTGATGGCTCCAGTCCCTTAGCACTGCTGGCTAAAATTGGAAAATCATTAGGTAGATACAAAGGAGCCAGGCCCCAGGGACAGGGAGAGGAAAGATAAAGAATGAGAAAGCCAGTTGTCTCTGAAGACCAGGTGAACCCTCCCACTCTCACCGCTTTGCCTAGTGAAGAGCTATGATCAAAAGGACCCCACAGATGTGCAGCTAACGGGGTGTGGAACGCTGAACACCCTGGCTGGGAAGGGCTTTGATGTAGGGGTCCATCTTCACCTCACTCCAGCAGGCTGCACTCCCTTGCAGTTGAATTGTTAATTTATGGTCTGCGGTGAAATGTGCATTGGCCTCCTTCAGCAGCAGTAATGGAGGGATCCTATAGTCTAATAAGAGCTTTCCCTGCCTTGACAAGCTAACAATTGTTTTCCTGGGAGAGACGGGCGCTGAGTAATTCCTTCCTTTACAGATTACTTTCTGGTCTCTGATAAGGGGCCGGTTTTGCTGAGGAGTTTGTCTAACCTGTTGTTGAATTAAGAAATGAGGACAGGGCAAAGCTATGTGTTTTACTCAATAGTCCAATCTAAAACCTCATATATGAAAAATCCCTTCTTATGTGGAGTCTGAACACAGGGAGTGTCATAGAAACAGGCACCCCTGATCTAGTGAAGAGAGAAGCAAATGGGCCTGAGTCCAACCTGCCACAGAGCCCCACTTCTATCCAGGCACCTCAAGTAGACCGCGCACCGTGGCCTGGAATCCTGTAGAATCCTATTTGTGTGGTACATTAAAAATGCCAACCAGGTCAGTATTTCTTTTTCTCATGAGAGGTGGAACTTTGCAGCCCCTTAAGTCTGTCCTTGTGACTTACTTTGGCAAATAGAATGGTCAAGAAGTGACAATGGCTAGGGATGAAACCTGTGCCTCAAGAGGCTTTGTGACACTCAGCGACATTTGACCTCTTTTAGGCTGCAGCCAGGAATATGAGCTAGCCTGCTCGAGAGAAATTAAGACACCGCAGCCTTAAGCCTGCCAATTACCAGTTTTATGAACGAGGCCATTCTGGATCATCCTTTCCTGCCATTTCCCCATCTGCCAGGTATGCTCAAGTGGGCCCAGGGTCTTCAGTAGCAGTCATTCAATTGGACCCGGCCCACAGAACCCTGAGCCAGCAAATGACCCTGTGTGAGTGGGGTGTTTGTAACAGAGCTGCAGGACTACAGTGATACATCTAATAACATGAACGTGGTGCCTGCCTCAGGAACACATTTAACAAATGCTACTTCCGCTCTGCTGAAGCAGCCACAGGGGACAGACAGACAGACATACTTTTCATGAACACTTCTGAGACCAAAGCTCAGAAATTTTGTCTGTGAAAAACGTGTAGCATTACCAATGCTTTTAACTTCCTAGGGCTGAATTCACTTTTGTTGTAGGTGTCTGTTTTTCTACATTTGGTAGATTCTGTGTCCTACCCTAACCACCACTTGAAATGTTGCTTTTGATGAGAAAATACTCAGCAAGTCCCAAACTGCCAACTGTGCCAAGAACACTGGAAACAAGAGAACACCGTATTAGGTAGTTACTAGTGAAAATGTGAGCCTGGGGGCAAGCAGAGCCCAAGTGAGGCAACAGGAAGAGGTAGGCTGTTGAGGGACATAGGGTAATGCTGTACCCAAGTCACCACATATTGAAAGTGAGCCGTGGGGTTGAAGAGCTGGATGAGCTGTCAAGAGCACTGGCTTCTCTCCAGAGGACCAGATTCAATTCCCAGCACCCACATGGCAGCTCACAGCTATCTGTAACTCTAGTTCCAAGGGATCTGACATCCCACACAGACATACATTAGGGCAAAACACCAATCACATGAAATAAAAATAAATAAAAGCTATTTTTTAAAAAATGGTGAGTCATGAAGAATTGAAGTTAAGATAGCCCTTCCCATCAACCTTTCTCCATGCCATCAAATTCCTCCCGGCACCATCAACCCCCTTACTTATGCAACATATAGATGTTAGCACCTCCAGGAGGCGCTCAGAGGCTCAAGAATAGGTGAGTGGGAGAAGGTTACGTGTCTACATTTGTAAAATCATATTCTGTTAACTTTTTTTCTTGGTGACGCCTGCTGGATTTGACACTGGGGCAAAATATAGCACAAGCGATGTATTCCTTCCTCTTCTGTGAAATTATATTTATTGGAATTATTTTCATTTTATTATTTTACAGAATGCACTAGTGAAATCATACAGCCTTTGTGCTTTCCTGTGTGTGGTTGACTACTGTCAATGCATGCTCTTCCAAGGGGTCAGGTGAGAAAAAGGAGTGTGGTCCCAGGTGAGAATTCACGCTGGGAGAAAGGAGAAGTGAGAGAGTTTGGCAGGCAGACTGAGGCACTTCAGTCCTTGGGTAGACTACATTTTATTGGGTATTAAAAATTACTGTGTAGTGTCAATTTAATTAGTTGCAAAGTATGTGATTTGGGACAGATTGTAAATACAGCAGTAGAACTGTGAAGCTAAATTCTCACATAGATATAAATAAACTTGAACACCAGTAATCTGTTCCTATGCACGTTCACTCAAAAAATACACAACCAAGCTCTTCTTTTAGCTTGGTGCTAATAATTCTTTACCTGGAATATTTTTCAATGACAGTTCTTCTTTCACTATATATTTTATACCAATGTCATATATTTAATGGCAAAACCTAATTGATCACATTATTATAATTTTCACATTAAAATTTTCTAAAAATTTAAATAAAAATGAAAATTTAGTAAGTATGACTAGTAAATTCTAGGTAGGGTTTCTATATTAATAAAGCTAACATGTAAACAGAATTCATTCCCAATATAAAAGAAATTATTGAATAATAAAGCAAAATTTTTATAATTATATATCTTAATGAAATTGTTAGTTATCCTACATTAATACCAATATCTGTTAATGAATATAACATATCTATGTAGAGACAAAATTCAACATAACTTTTGCTGGTGTGAATTTTTACACATGCAAGTGCCAAGAAAGATATTTCCATAAGTAAATGAGAATAGTGATATTTTCATATTGAAACATCACTGAGTTCTTTGAATTTACTCAGAGTTAAATATCAAAAATCTAAAATGAACTCTAATTAACAATTATTTGAAATGACCTATAACCTAAGCCGGGCGGTGGTGGCGCACACCTTTAATCCCAGCACTCGGGAGGCAGAGACAGGCGGATCTTTGTGAGTTCGAGACCAGCCTGGTCTACAAGAGCTAGTTTCAGGACAGGCTTTAAAAGCCACAGAGAAACCTTGTCTCGAAAAACCAAAAAAAAAAATAATAATAATAAAATAAAATGATCTATAACCTGACAGCCTTATTGTTTCCTCTAGTTTTCCTGAAATAACTAAAAGCCAATAGACTTGAAAAATTGTTGCTAATCAATGGAGTCCTTTCCTTTTTTGGTTTTTGATAAATATATCCTTAAATTAATTAGCATTTACCTTTCAATTATACTTGCTACTATTTTACTTACATCTGTTAAAACTAAAAAAATTTAGGAAAGTGAATATTTCTATTTTTTTTAATTCCTTTTTGTCTCTATGACCTTAACCAATATTTTTGTGTGTGTGATGGGGCTGGCAAGGGTGGAAATCCTGTCTGACTCCTGATCTTAGAAGGAAACCATGTTAAATCTGCAGTGAACAGTGGGGTTTATCAGGTTGGGGGAAGTCATTTCCTTTCTTTTGTAATTTGCTGAGATATCTTATGTCAAATAATTCACATTTCTGCTGGACTGATAATGCAATTATACCCTTTATTTTACTAATTTGGTGTGCTCCATGAATCAACATTCAGATCATAAATCAGCCATGCATTTCTAGCAAAGACACTATTTGATCATAAGGAACCATTTATTTAATTTTATATGTTGCTGAATTTATATGGTGGGTGTCTTAAGAGTTTTTAAAGTCTATGTTTATGTAGTAATGTTCTGTTAAATTCTTTCTTGTGGTGTCTGTCTGGATTGAACACTAGGGCAAAATTTAACACAAATTGGGATATAGTCCTTCCTCTCATTAATGACAGGAGTTGCATTTCACTGAAATTGTTTCCTTCTGAATATTTTATGGTACTCACTAGTGAAAAGAGCTCACCTTGAGATTGTATAAACTTGACTGATGTCCCCTAAATGCATGTCCTTCTTGGAATTTGATCATATGTCTTGTTTGAAAATGGGATATTGCTATTGTAATTAGTAGAGATGAGGTCATGCTAGAATAGAGTAGGCCCATAATCAATACAGCAAGTGCTCTCACAAAAAAGAGGCAACCACACAAAGAGAAGAGAAGGCCATGTGACTATGAATGCAGGGGTTACACATCTATAAGACAAAGAACAAGATGTCATGTTGCAACCCCAGAAGCCAGGAGACAAGCATAGATGACTTCAGACCCTCCAATGTTCAGAACTGTTGGAGAACCCATTTCTGCAGTTGTAGTAAACATAATCATGATTGTTTTGTTTTGATTGTAGTCCAAGAACACTAATACAACTTCTAATTATTAATTTAATTTCTTGACTTGAATTGATTAATTAGCTCCATTCAGTCCTTTTATTTCTTTTTAAGTTATTTTTCAGTATTCTGTTTATTTTATTTTCTTACAATTTTCTTATTATGTCTTAATTCTTGATTTTCATGACACAAAATTGTCAATGTTCTATTATAATCATTTTAATTTCTTTTGGGTATATAACGATGCTTTATGTTGAGCTTTTTAAAATCATGTTTATTCATTTTAAAAGGTACGTTCCTTTAAGAGATCATTGGGTTTTTTTTTTATCGTCTCCAAGAACAGCACTTGATTTTCATTAGTGTGCTTGTTTTTATTTTATTAATTTTATTTTGATGTTTATTTTCCTTCTTGTACTTAGTTTGGGTTTGAAATGTTGTTTCTCTGAATTCTTGAAGTTGAATGCAGGTTAATGATTTTAGATTTTTCTTCTAAAGAAATTTATACATTTGTCTCTAAACATGATTTAATTGACATCATATATATGCAGATAATATAATACTACATGCAAATAAAAGACTATATATATGACTTATTCAATTGTATTTTTGGAAAGAAAATGTGTTACTTTGCTTTCACATTCTTTATTTTCTCATTCTTGAATCTTAACTTGTTAGATAATTATATAATTTCAGTCTTTTAAATTAAATTTATGCTTGTTTTACTGAATAATTTGTCATTTATCATGGGAATGTCCCAAACAATACCATTTGAAATAGCCTCAAAACTATATTTCAGAAAAAATCTAATCAAGGGAGTACAATGAAAACTTTTAATCCACTGAGAGAAGAAATTGAAAAGATGGAAAGGAAAAACCTCCCATACTCATGGATTGATAGGACAAATATATAAATGGCCAGCCTACCAAATCTAATCTACAGAGTCAATGGAATCCTCTTCAAAATTCCAGTGCAGTTCTTCACAGAAATTGAAAACATTATCTTAAACTTAATGTAAAAATAAAAAAGACCTAGGATAATGGAAACAATCCAAACAGCCACACACCAAACAAACAAAAGCTATAGAAGGCATCACCATTCCAGATTTCAAGTTGCACTAGATTCATAGTGATGAAACCTTCATGGTACTGGTGTGAAAAAAGATCTACTGAATAGAATTGAGGATGTGTGTATAAGCCCACAATACTATAGTCACCTCATTAGCCAGACAATTGAAACAGCCTAGATGTTCATCAGTTGATGAATGAACAGTGAAAGTGTGCTATATTTACACAATGCAACATTATTCATCTTTTAATAAAAATGAAATTGTAGAATTCGCAGGTAAATCATCATCATGTTTGAAGTAACCCAGGTTCAGAAAGACTAACATTGCATGTATTCTCTCATTGTGGATGTTAGCTTTGACTATTCAGATATGTGTGGTTCATTTGAAATACCCACATAGGTAAGAGAATCACTAACAGGTTACAGAAAAGTGCTTTCAAGGGAGAGAATGTAGAACACATTGGCATAAAATGTTAAAGAAGAACAGTGGAATAAAAAGGATTAAATTTGATTGGGGAGAAGTGCAAAGTAGAAGAGGGAGTATAGAGAGGGATAAATAACACTAAAGACACTTTAAAAAGTCATATGAAAATGTACTACTGTAGAAACTTCCATACATATGCATGTACACCCCCATATATTATATTCTATCATATTATACTAATTATATTATATTATATATTTTCAGGTACCAGGCAACAATACTGCTACAAGACAACAGAGACTAACTAATCAAAAGCCCAGTGCTGAGAATGGGCTGCTTCTTTTGATAGAGTTGTTGGCTGGTGAGGTCCCATTATCCCCCCAAAACTTTACAAGCTATTGCCAGTGTTCTTGGTTATCCTGTAGAATTTAATGGTAAGACCTTATTACTAAAGACATTGCATACTGGAGCCATACAACATGGAGAAATCAGCTGTTACAGACCCGGACGCTTCATCCCTACTGGCTAGCTTCATATGAAAAGATGCTGAGCAAGCAAGAAGAGGAAAATAATCACCAATTTTACCCAGCTGTGAAGCCTGTGGCCTACAGTATTGACAAACCTGACATGCCCAAGTGTCGCATGAATGCCATGGGAGTACTCAAGAACTTTCTGATTAAACTTAATCCTTGATCTACAAAATAAAACTTGTACCTTGCACCATTATCAGGCCAAGACCCTAAGGCTAAATAGGTCATAGGCTATAGGGAAGAACCTGCTATTATTATGTTGGTAAATAAATAGAATATTGAACTGACTTCCAATTACTTATCTTTATGCCAGTAAATCTATGGATCCCTCAGTCCTCAGCAGAGAATCTGTTGTTTGCAGTAGATGGCACAGAGAACCACAATTGGTCAGGGTGGAAAAAACAATAAGAGATGCAGAAAGCTCAACCCTGATTCTGACATATGTGCTGGATTCCTTTGTTCAAGGCATAGGGATCATTGAAGAAGAGGGGACAGAAAGAGAACGAGAGACAGATGTGGTTGATGACTGTAAGTCAATGGTGTCTTCTGGATACAGGAGGGCAAATGCACACATGACCTAAGCAGCATTTACAGGCCCTTTGTAAGTCCTCAAAGACCAAACCCCAGCATGGACAGGAATATTGGACACAAAATACCACTCCTAGTGGTGGAGCTGTTGACTATGCTAGCTGCAGAGAGAATGAAAGTTTTCTCTAAGAGTGTAACCCCTGGTACACTGACCAGTGGAACCACACACCCAAGAATATGTAGGCAGTACAATACAAAACATCTTGGTTTTGATGGGTTAAAAAAAAGAGAAGAAAAGGACTCAAAGGTGGGTTGGGAAGGGAATGGATCTAGGAAGAGTTAAGGAAGGAAGCATGAATATAACCAAAATAGATTTTACGAAATTCTCAAAGAACGAATAAAAATTTAAAAATTAAAAATGGAACTGGGGAGATGACTTAGTTGGTTGGGAAAGTGCTTGCTGTGTAAGCATGGGGATCTGAGTTTGATTCCTAGAATCCACATTAACAATAAATAAATAAAGATATGCAAAAGTGTCCTAAATTGTTTCTACTTTGTTGTCCTTAATGAAGTACTCTGAGATTTTTGCTAGGTCTTTTGTGTTGTCCAGATACTTATATCCTCATTTTTGTCTAGTTCCATTTATTAAGATATAAGAAATGTTAAAATCTTAAGTTTTATGTCTGAATTGCATAATTTTCTTTATAATTCTGTCACTATTTCTTATATTTTAAGGATCTCATTAATTTCACATACATAGGAACAATACAATATGCAATAGTAATATATAACAATTTATCTTTGGTTGGTACAATAGTGCCATTATCATTACAAAAGATGCCTCTGGTTTTATACTTTTCTATAGCTTAAAGCATATTCTGTATCATAAATTAAGAAATCTTATAGTTTCTCTTTCTGTGTCAGATCTTTTTTCATCCTTTTATTTTCAACCTATTTATGCCTTTAAATCTAGACATGTCTCTAGTATACAGAATCTAATTGGATGTTACTTTAGAAAAAACAGTCTAGCTCTGATTATCTTGACTTTTTAATGGCAGGTGTGGTCCACACAGAGTATGCCACTATAAATTTCTAACTGCGTGTGTGTGTGTGTGCACACGCGTGTGTGTGTGTAAACAAGTGTCTTTCAGTATTACTTTCTCCCTGGTGACATTTTTAGTAGTGTTTTACCAGAATATTTCCATTCTCCGTGGGTCCTGAATTATAATGTGCAGCCCCAATCTATCAAAATTTATATCACGCTGATAGCAATTTAATTAGAACAAAGTTTACAGCTTTGATTCTGTGCTGTTCTATTTCTTCCTCTCTCCTTTGGGCTAATTCTCTCATACTGTAGACCAAACAATACAGTGTTTTAATTACTGTTTGAAGCATTCTCACTCAACATACTCAGAAAAATATTTTTATGAAAAATATATATTCTTTTGATATGTACCATAACCTGAACTTTCTGTCTCTCTTCCTATGACTCTAAGTTACCATGTATTGTGTTTTCTTTCTGCTTAAAGAACTTCTCTTTTAGTTCTTTTTAATTTTAATATGTGTGTGCGCATGTACGTGTCTGTGTGTCTACATGTGTATACGGCATGTATGTGTGTCTGAGTGTTTAATTGTATGTGAACATATATATGTATGTATGAAGGTGAATGTGTGTATGCATGTGTG
The DNA here is from genome assembly GCA_028555095.1 of Dicrostonyx torquatus. Taxonomy (NCBI): domain Eukaryota; kingdom Metazoa; phylum Chordata; class Mammalia; order Rodentia; family Cricetidae; genus Dicrostonyx; species Dicrostonyx torquatus. The sequence continues at coordinate 2,955,439 of JAQHUG010000233.1, read as the reverse complement.
AGTGCCCACATGCAGAGGTCAAAGGTTGCCTTCTGATGTTTACTTTGATGATGCTCCACCTTATATATTGAGTAGGGTCTCTCATGTGAACCTGAAACTTAAGAATTTGGCTAGTAGAGACAATCGATTTGTCCTGAGGATCCTCTGTCTCTGCTTTTCAAGTGGAGATTCGAGGCAGGCCACCACATGAGCTCAATATTTACATGGGCAGTAAAGACTGAGTTCTGGGCCTCACACTTGTGCAGCAAGAGCTCTGCTCACTAGGTCATCTTTCCGGTCCTTAAAGCACTTATTTTTTAAGAGATTTATTTTTATGTGTATAAATGTTTTGCCTGCATGTATGTGCACTGTGTGCATGTCTGGTGTCTACATGGTGGTGAGCCACCACGTGGATGCTAGAAATTGAACAACTACTCTTAACCACTGAGTCATCTTTTCAGCTCTCTGCTTGTACTTCTTATACTACAAATTTACTAGCAATGCATCTCAGTTTTATTCATCAGGAAATGTGTTTATATTTTATGTTCACTTTTAAGTTACAGTTTAATATGGCATAAAATTCTGGGTTAAGAGCTTTTTGTCCCCTCTCAGCACCTTCCCTCATTCTACTGCCTTCTGCCTCTATCCACACTCTATAAATTAAATGATATGAATTACTAATACTGTTTTCCTGTCGGGGATATGTTGTATTTCTGTTGTTGTGTTCAAGGGCTTCAAACTGTATTTGTTTTCAGGATACTGGCTATGAAGTGCCAAGATCTGCTCTGTGTTTATTCTGCTTGAAGTTTAAGAGTCTTCAGTCAGTAGGTTAATATTTCCCCTCAGTTTTGAAGCAGTGTTAATTTTTACTTTTTTATGCAGTTTTGTAAGCTTTTTCTTCCTCTCCTCTTAGCACACCCATTTCATAGATGCTGAGATACTGGACATTGTGCACATGTTTCCTAGGCGTGGGTCATTTTCTTCAAGTCAAGTTTTCCTCTAGCTTTGCTTTGGATCATATCCATTGATTCGTGTTCTAGCTCATGGACCTTTCTCCTGTGAATTCTAATCTGCCAAGCCTATCTAGTGAATTATTACTAATTTTCAAGTCTAGACTTCTCATTTGGCTCCTTATTTATCATCTTATAAGTCTGTTCAAAGTCTATTTGCTGACCATTTGCAAAATACTTTCAATGTGATTATATTTGAAGTTGTTGCCAAAGCTAGTGGAAGATAAGGTAATTAGCCTCCAGACCTGTAGCCTTCCTGTCTCTCCGTAGTACTGCACTTCTAATCAATAAGAGTCTGCAGACACAGCCTCTTTCCAGGAGATTTTGCTCAAGCTTTGATAACTGGAAAACATCTTATCAGCAAAAGGCTATGGCATTGGAGCTATTTGTTTTTCTTTTCAAATTTGCAGGGTGAAGTTTTTGAGTAAAAGCTTAAATATAAAAGTTTCCAAAACTGAAAAAAAATCCCATAAAACATACAAGAATCCCATCAGTAAAACTCACCGAGACAGAAACCATTGTCTAATCACCAATTGGCCACGTGTGCATAGCTTTTCACGTCTATTCGGAGAACGACTTTGGGCATGCGCTACAGATCCTCTTATGATATTATCACAGTATTCAGTTTGGTGACCTTTCCCCTTTACAGCATTTTAATGCTTTATCAGCAGAGTTATAAACCTTCTGTTCCTGGTGTAGTCCTCGAGGGAGGGTTGGGATATTTGATGCCACTTTGCTGTGTTGTATCACGATAACAAACGGATCTGTGTATGGAATTGGGATGCTAACCAATTTACTTTGGGTAACTCTATTTTCTGGAGTGAGCCTGAAATAATCAACAAATCCTCTTAAATGTTGAGTTTTCTCTAGGTGGTGCTGGACAGAAAATAAATCAGTATATAGCTGACTTCTTATGCTAAGTAGCAGCCTCTAGTCACTGACAGATGGTAACTAGTAAGCAAGGGGACCATGATTCTGCTAATGGGAGGGCTGAATACTGTCAAAAGCCACTGAAAGCTGGGTCCTAAGTGGGAGCTCAGTCCTGCGGTGGTTTGAATGAGAATGCTCCCTCTCCTCTTGGAGGCTCATATATATATATATATATATATTGGATGTTTGGTAGCAAGGATTAGGAAGTGTGGCTTCGTTAGAGGAGGTGTGTCACAGGCGGCCTTTGATGTAGCAAAAGCCCATACCAGACCCAGTAGCTCCCTTTCTCTCTGCTTTCTGTTTGCAGATCAGAATGCAAGCTGTCAGCTACTGCTCCGGCTCCATGCCTCCCTGCCTACTGTCATGTTCCCCGCCCTGATGGTCACGACTCACCCTGTGAAACTGTAAACAGGTCCCCAATTAAATGCTGTCTTTTATAAGTTGCTATGGCCACAGTGTCTCTGCACAGCAATAGAACGGTTTTTAAGACATGAACCCTCTGACACCTCAGTTTCAACCTTTTCAATCCATAGCAAAGAACCCAATTACGTTATGTCCAGACATCTGACAACGAGCGTGTGTGACTTTGAGCTTGTTAGCGGAGAACAATTTATTACACTGCACATCTGTAGAAAGCCATGTGCCATGAGGTCATATTATCTATTTTTAAAATTTCTTAGTGTATATCCACTGGACACAGTACTGTTCTGTGTCATTACATTCTCCTATCCCAGCCTGTGTACAGAGGTCAGGGGAAAATTGGGTAAATCAGTTCTCTCTTCCCAGCATGTGGGGCCTTAGGCTCAAACTGCAGGCTGCCTGGCCCAGGGCAGGGAGTCTTTTTGAAACATCTTCTCCCCACTATTCTGCAGAGTGCCATAGGGAGATTGCCAGCGTCTATGTTCTCTTTGCAGCTACCACGCATGGTTTCCATGTTCCCTTCACCTTCGTTCCTTTTCTCTTTAAAGCATTGCTATTGAGAGTCCATTAAGGACTTTCTGAGACTTTCTTAAGTGTGGCTCTCTTCACTTTCTCTCACTGGGATGGGGAAGCTCCATAGATTGTGACAATCCCTCCATGGTAGACTCTAGATTTGTGAAATTAGTTTGTTACTCTAGATTTGCTTAGTACAAAACTACATGTTTAACCAACACCCACCTCTGCAGGCAGCTGGTACTCCAATTGTCCATTTTATTTCCTAGGAACGCAGGATATTGTATCTCCACGTCATTCACATCTTCAGGAAACAGCTGTGAAATTTCTTTTGAGAGGATCTTTCCTTCAGATCCTCTCCGATTTCCACAAGCTGTACCTTTACATGTCATTATTCCATTTCCTTGGACTCTGCATTGCAACAAGTTTAATCTCAGAACTTTTGGAACACACTTTCAGTATATTTCTTTCTTAATATTCAGGTTTGGATAATCACAACCCTTTGGAGTACTTGTGATGTGCCAAGACAATGCCAAGTCTACCTCTGCCATGGTATCATTTCCTTACCCCATGTCATTCTCATCTTGTTGGGTAGGAAGGTACAGAGGATTAAGCGATGCCCTGACGCCACATATGTAGAGTGGCAGAGTCGAGATTCATCCTCCTAAGAGTCTGGACTTTCTACCCTTTGCTCTTCCTATTGCATGCATGTGAACAGCTAGAAAATTCAGTAAAGTGCTGGACAGAAAATACAGACCATGAGTGACCTCACAATTCAGAGAGAATGGTACGATCACTGTAAACTGGCATTTCTATGTTCAGTCTGTCTAGGAAGGTCTATTGAGAATGACTGGCACATTATAACTTCATGGGGATTTCGTTTAATACTGTGCAATGTTTTTATTCCTTCCTTTTCCCACAGAACACTCATAAAAAGGAAAAGAAAGTATTATTAACTTTTCTCTAAAGAATAAGATGCTGCCACCATTTTTTTTAAAGCTCTGCTCACTCCATGACCTTGCCGCAAAGTCACAGACACTTTCCTTCCTCTTTTGTGTCTCTCTGGTTTTTGTTTTAAAGACTTTGAACCCAGGATACTACAGAAAAATTAAGTAGACAGAATGTGGACAGCTCAAAAGATCTGTAAATTGCCATTTGCATAAAGACTGGACTAAATTCAATGATAATTTCAAAGTAAAGACAGAACACTATGGCGAGAAGAATACACAAAATTACCAAAGTGAGGGATGAAGGCAAAGTGGCAACCCCGGAACCAGGGTGTGTTCTGGCTAAACCCTGAGGGTCTGTAAGTCCTTGGACAGCAGGTGAGAGGCAGAACAGCACTGGGGGGAGCAGGCACAGGACTGCTGTGAGACAGCCCTGTGAGATGGCCCTGTGAACTCTCGAGCCTCGGGCCTTGGGAAGAGGAGAACCCATGATACCCAAAGGGAGCATAGTTGGCAAGAGGAAACACTTTCTCCTACCCAAAGAAGAGGTGTCTACAAACTATTGCCCAGTTACAGAGAAACAGAGACCAAAGAACTAACAACTCAATAAATTAAGTGTCAATGAAAAGAATATACACTGTCTTGGCTGGTAAATCATCCTGTACTAAAACTGATGAAACGGAATGAAACCTGGCTTATTACTGATTCTATAACCTCTGGAAGGTTGAGCCACAGTCCAGTGAGCACTTGTCCAGAGGGCAGATGGGAAGTGTGAATGACAGGAAATTCCCACAGCTAGCTCTGACTCAGAGTGAAGTCAGAATGGTGTAGGAGGGTTCTTACGTATTTGGGTTGCTTTCATTGGTTGAATAAAGAAAACTGCCTTGGCTTTTTGATAGGGCAGCCCTTAGGTAGGTGGAGTAGACAGAACAGAGTTCAGGGAAGAAAGGAAGTGTGCGAGATGCCATGATGCTCCAGCCTGAGATGGATGCAGGTTAGAATCTTCTGATAAGTCACCACCTCGTGGTGACACACAGCCTATTAGGAATGGGTTAGTTTAAGATGTCAGGGTTATCCAAGAAGAGGCTAATGATAATGGGCCAGCAGAGTTTAAATGAATATAGTTTTTGTGTAGTTATTTTGAGCATAAGCTAGCCACGGCCAGGAGCCAGGCACTGGGAACAAACAGCCGCGCTCCTCTCAGGTGCTGGGAACACAATCTGCTCCCTCTTACTACAAGTCAGGATCTGTGTTCTCTGGACTAGTGTTCAGTTCCCCCAGTGCAAGGCTCCTGGTTGGAAGCTAAGGTTGCTTGCTTTTGAATGTGTGGGTTGAGGGGTGATGTTGTTCATAGCCTCACACCTTCTGTGGCGGCTCCTTTTGGAGAATCTGCTTAGTTGTAACAAAGCCACTCTTCCGGGAACTGTATCTGTGCCTAGGGCTTTCTCTCACTTGCTTCTTTGTTCAGTGGTCTGATGGCAGCCCAGGTTCTCTCCAGAGCATGAAACTGGGATTGGCAACCAGAGGGCGGGCCCAGGAATCTGTGAGCTGTACCACCACACAGACCTGACCAAAGGGCAGAGAGCAACCAAACCCGCTTGTCTGCAGGATACAGTCACTGAGAAGAGGCCCAGGTGACTGGCACTCACAATTTCCTGACACCTGTCTTGATTTTTAGGATCCACTGCTTCTCTGACTTTTGATTCTAAACTTCATTTCTTGGATTATCCTAAGAAAGTTTCCTCCTTTTCGTGCTCATCTTAACTCAATTAGATTCCTTTATTCATTTGGGAGCCATGGGAACTGAATCTAGTGCTCCACACTCTCCAATCATGCATGCTGTTCCAGAGCTTGTCCTAGGCCCAATTCAATTCCTCTAACTTGCAGTCTAAGTGGGCATTACATGGCTGGTTGCCATATGCTGCTTAGGGATTCAGTGTCTGGGAAATAAGGTAAAGGGATACACATACAGAAAATAGAGAGATATACTGACAATGGCAACTTAGAAGTATGGTTATTACTCTATTACCCCAGCAGCACAAGAGACAAAATTAGAAAAAGGGACTCACTACAAAGAATTTATTCTAGAGGGGACATGGTTATAAAAGTAAACAAAAACTCACAAAATAGGAAAAAATATTAACTAATATAGTTTTGACATGGTACCTGCATATGGGAATATATATATATATATATATATATATATATTAGAAACTGAAAAAGAAAACACTAATGAAATCATGAAATTTGGAGGCAAATGGAAGAGCTAAACCATATTATACTGAATGGAGTAACTCAAACCCAGAGAGACAAACACTGCATGCTCTTATTTGTGGTTTTTAGCTCCAGATCTGTAGATGTGACTATGAAGTATAGAATAGCCATTGGAACTAGAAAATAAAAAAGGACCAAGAAGGTAGGAGCTGTAGAGTGGGGAACAGCGGGACAGAGGTACTATGAAGGCAGAAATGGGAATATGGGGGGGGCTTTTACCATGGAGGGGATGGAGGGTAATACAGAAGGAGGTGGGAGGGAGAACAGATAAAAACACTAAGGCTCCTCGAAAAAGACATAGCGCCATTATTTTATATTAATCTAAAATTACATATGTTACAAATATATATGCAGAGTACATGTATTTTTTAAGTGTTGGGGAGCTGCAGAAAAAAATGGCTACAGAACAGGAGCTCTGTCAGAACTGTGATGTTTAAATGCTCATGTTCATGAAAATGGAGGCGCTCCAGCCATTGAGCACTTTCATATACAGGAAGCAAGAACTTCCACTGTGGGGAAGGCATCTATGAACCTTTGAGTTCCTGCGAAGCTTTGTTACTTATTTGATTTTAGTTAAAGCAAGGCCACACTTCCCTGATCAGGCAGGGTTTTGTACTGAGACTGTAGATGATGACTACAAAGATGAATTCTCCTGCTGTGCTGGACTGTGAGCATCCACCTGCTTCCTCTCTTGCTCCACACATTTTCATTTTCCTGGGTTCCTGAGGGGTGAGGGATCTGCCGCAGAGTCTGTGAGAGAATTGAAATTACACCCTTTTCACTGGTCATCTCTCAATACAAAAATTTATAAAATTATGAAATTATTTCTTATAATTTATTATTTTTTTATGTGCATTGGCGTTTTGCCTGCATGTATGTCGGTGGGAGGGTTTGATCCCTTAGAACTGAAATCACAGACAATTTTAAGCCACCACGTGGGGACTGGGAATGGATTCCAGGTCTTTTGGAAGAACAGTCAATACTCTTAAATGCTGAGCCATCTTCCTAGCACCAAAACACCATCATGCCTGCCACCTTCTGAGGACCTTGTGAGCAGCAGTTGCCTGCTGTTGCTCTGACTGGCCTCCTGACCCTCTGTGCAAATTCCTCCAGCATTGCAGTGTGCAGGCAGGGTGTGTTTAAGTCACAGTCAGTGCCAAGCATTTCTTCAGTTAGAGGGGTTTTAATCTTTTCCAATCTCTAGATTTTTCTCTAAAATGGGTAGTAACTTCCCTGAAGACAGACACTTTAAAAAAATTCTTGTTACTTACCTTTGTATTCTTGGTTCAGAACCCAGAGCCTGCCATTTGTTAGCCATTCAGGGACCATGTAAGGAACTAGTGTGTTGTACAGCTTGAAGGGACGCTTTTTTCGTGAGGGTTTAAAGAGATGCATTTGTTTTTATGGGAAAGTTGTTAGGGTGTTAGCAGCAAGTGCAGAGCAACGGGATGTTTCCGGCATAATCACCTCCTCCACAAAGCTCTCCCTCCAAGCATGAGCTGAAGTGAGTTTACCTCACTACTTCTAAAGACATTTCTCAGATGTTGTCCTATAAGCAAAAGGAGCCCAAAATCTACTTTTGGGAATATGTAGGCTCTTCATTGCTTCTTTGACTATTGATCTGAGGTATCACAGTGATCCCAAGTCTCTTGCCTACATCATGTGAAGACACCTCAATGAGAATACTCACCCCTCTGTGGGGGGCAGGTCACACCTCGGGGTTGTTTTGTGAGAACTCATGCTCCCCCACTTTTTCCCCCAAGAATACTCTACAACCAACATCTGCACAAAACTGTTTGTGTTTACTTCCTTCAAGGAAGCAGCTTCAAACAGCAAGACACTAGCTAACATGGACCACTTTCGCACCTGACTGAGTACATAGGTCACAGTAAATATTAATCACATAAACAATACCTTACACCTGTGTTCTTTGTTATCATGACACTAGGTGAATAAGTCACCTAGAGGACTTTGCCAGAAGTTCTGAGTTACACCGGAAAACTGAATGTCAGGAATTTCCAGAATGGAAAGCTTCAAGCTTTCATCATTTGGAATTCGCTCTCTGGGATTGCAGTCATATAGCAGCAAGTCATCCCTTCCTGGGACCCCTGAGAGTAGATGCTCTGAGGGGGATGTTCCTAGATGAACCACACAACTAACTATCCTCCACCCCAGGACACTAAGGGTGTGAATGAAGCTATCTTAGTTTCAGACCCATCCACCACCATTTTCCTATCTCCCATCAACTCCATTACCCCTACACGGCACAGAATATTACCATCCAGCTCTGCCCAAATTTCTTATCCATAAAATTATGCTGCAACAAATTATCATTATTTTCAATTACTTTGCAAAAGTAGAGATGCAGAGCAAATTCCTGGAACTCTCAACACAGCTTCCAACTCCCCACAGACTTCCTGGGGACCACACAGGGAAGAAAACAGAAACCGTATGTCCATTCTACTGATGTGAAGACCTGGGGATCTCAGGGTAGATTGCTGAACCAAACCCAGAAAGTCCATTTGTAGCCACCCTGGAAATGGAACTGTCTTTCAGGAGCCTTTCCCCAGTTATTCCGTTTGACAGGCTTGCAAATTTGCTGGGAGAAAATGGAATGCAGTAGGCTGTGAAAGCAAAGACTGCATGGAGATGACACCCTCCCCCCCACACCTCCTAGACCTAGTAGGAAGGCAAAGACTGTATGAAGATGACCCCCACACACCTCCTAGACCTGGTAGGAAGGCAAAGACTACATGGAGATGACACCCCTCCACACACACACACACACACACACACACACCTACTAGACCTGGTTCCAAAGGAACTGGTGAACCTTGTTCCTTGGGTTTTATTTTTAAAGGAATATTTGGATCTAGAGATGAGTTCCCTGATGTGCATAATATGATCATGGCTTTGGCAAAACATGACTAATTCAGACAATTTTTATATTGCCTCTTCACAGAATTCCTAAGTGTCAGAACTTGTCCCCGGGTTTGTCTGTATGTAGTACTTGGCCATCACACTTATCCCTAGGGTTCTTTTTGTTTAGGATTCTATACTGAGGTCTGTTTGCTGAATAATTGTTTCTAATTGAATCTATATGGCTCCATCACCCATGTTACCTCAGTTCCCTCTACTGTTACAAGCTCCACATATACTATGAATTTGGAAGGTGTCATAGTTAGGCTTTCTATTGCTGTGATGAAACAGTGACCAAAAGCAACTTGGAAAGGAAAGGGTTTATTTCAGCTTATACTTCCAGGTTAACAACCCCTTTCTGAGTGGAGTCTTGGTTAGAGCCCATCAGGAACCTGGAGTCATGAACTGATGCACAGGCCATGGACATGGAGGAGTGCTGCTTACTGGCTTGCTCCTCATTCCTTGCTCAGCTTGCTCTCTTATGGAACCCAGGACCACTAGTCCAGGGAAGGAATTACCCATAGTGAGCTGGGCCCTCCCCCATCAATCTCTAATTAATAAAATGCCCTACAGACTTTCCAATCTTATAGTAGCATTTTCTTAATTGAGGTTCCCTCCTCCCAGATGGTTTCAGTTTGTCACAAGGTGACATAAATCTAGCCAGTACCAAAGTCCTCGCCTTATTCCTTACTATACTCAGAAGACACAAAGCAAATACAATGAGAAATTGAGAATCAAAGTTCCTATGGAGGAGAAGTCACTAGGTTATATCTCAGCCAGTGTCCAGAGTTTCTCCTGGGTCACTATAGCTAGATTCCCAAAAGAATGAAGGAAGCTGAGGGGGCTGATTCTTCCCTGTACACAGATGTCACATACATGTATGCATGATCTTAGCTCTCACAGTTCCCCTGTGAAGTACATATCATTAGCCCTGTCCACTAAGAAGGACATAGGGGAAGGGAGAGGGCTTGGTAAGAGCCAGTGACAGATTAACAGGAGGAGGAGGAAGGAGATGGAAATCTAATCCAGATATCTGAGGTCAGAGCCATGAAAAGAACTGAGAATTTAAGACTGAGGAAAGCCAATCCAAAAGAAAACCTGTTCAATAACAAAAAAATGTTTTGCTTTTTTACTTTTGAGACAGGATCTCAAGATGTAGCCCAGGCTAGCCTCCATCTGGGGAGCCTCCAGCCTCTTTCAGTTGAGTGCTAGGAATACATATAAGTACATGCCACTACATCTAACTTTGAGGGTGAGGAATTATCATGCAAGCAAAGTATCAGATTTCATTGTTATGAACACATAGAAAAAATTAAAATGTACATACCTACACAGCTGTGACTATTAGAGTAGCTGGCACCTGGCTGGTTCTCATAGGGTACAGAGGCCAGTGAGTGAGAGAGCAGGAGAAGAAACAGAGGGGTGGCCTTGAGAACTTTCCAAGAGGACTTCATCTTGAGATGTATACCAGGAGCCATCGTCTTGTCCACAAGATCACTCTTCTCAACCTTCCTCGACCTCTCTAGAGTTACCACACCCCAAACGCAACTGCCATAAATACACTTTGCAGCAAGTGTGATGCAACACGTGTGTGTGTGAGCACTTACACACACACAGCTGTGTATTTTGAGACCTCTGAGAGAGACTCAGATGTCCAAGTCTGGCAAGAGCTGGGGAAGTCCTTGGTGCACAGTCTGTCTGGGCAAAGCCTTCAGGAAAAAAATACCCAAGTTGCACAGTGACAGCAACAGCCCTTCCGGCCTCTGGCTGAAGTCAGTGACCAAAAACCACATGAACCTTGAGGTTTGCCCGAAGTGCTCTGTTCAGTTGGAAGAGAGAGGCCCTTCCCCTTTCATTCTTGCAAAACCAAACCAAATGAAAACTAAAACCAAAGAAGAAAATATCACACCACCTGCACACAGTCCTTCAGCAACCTGATTGGCAGCACCCACATAGTGAAGAAGTTATAGTTGTAACGTAGAATAATTATGGCTACAATATATAGAATTATATTTAAACTTATTTCACTTTCCTTTCAATGATTGCATGTTTGAGAATGGACTCTTTGCTTTGTCATAGAACTTTCTGGTTGAGTGGTGACTCTCCTCTGACAGAGAGACTATTGCTTGCAGGGCCCAGCTTTCTTAAAGCTCTCCATTTGGTATGCAGAAAACAATGGGCTGTCAGAAGGAGTAGATCTTAAATCTAATAAGAAAAAAAGGTGTGAGTTAGTATTTGCTTGCCTGGGCAGGCGGCATCATTTTCCCTCAGCATTTCAAGATGTGTTTGCTTCCCACCTACGGGGATTGGTTCACTTTTGAGAGACTGATTTTTTCTGCTTTGATGTTGAGAATTTGGCACCATTTTTCTGGGGGAAAGCAATCTAAAAAGGGGTGGGGGCTTTAAAATAAAAGATACCTAATCTGAATGCCTTGGTATTTGTTTTCTTAAATAGGCTACACCAAAATTATATGCAACACTCAGACAAGCTCAGATGTTAAATTACTCAAGTTCAGACAAGAGTAGAAGGTCATATAGATTGTCCCTTCCTGCTTTGGATCTGAGAAAAACTTATTACAGACTTAGGATCATGGGAGTTGGTTAAATTGGTTGGTATTTTTTGTCTAATAACATTTGATTATACCTATCCTCAATCCCTCACTCCACACACACTCTCCCTGGACACACAAGCTTGTCCCCTTCTCAGCTTCATGTCCCCTCCGGAGGACAAATAGCGCTGCCTGCTGAATGCTGACTTGACCTTGTGCAGGTCTGTGACTTGGCCAAGGTGCTGCTGTGTTTGGTCCCTGACCTTGTGATCAAGAGAAGCTTTAGATAGGACGATGGGGGTGACCGAAAAATAAAGGCTCATGCTTGAGTGTCGCATCTACCTTAAGGTGAGGAGTGCATTAGGCAAGTGAGTCAACTTTCTTCCTTCAGTTTCCTCAGTTACCAGGGGTAATGGTGGTATTGCCTTATAAGGTTATAACACGGAATCAGGTGATGTTGAACCCAAGGCACCTTGCCAGGCAAGAAGTAAGTGCATAGTAAATTAAAGCTGTGGCTGTTACCACAGTGACGATGCATCCACATCTGTGGCCCAGGCCCAGCTTAGAGAGAATTGTAAGGCTGCATGATAGTTGCAGGGCATTATGTAACGTTTGGGAAAATTTGAACACAAAAGGGCAGAATTTATTGAACTTTTTTTTTTTTTTTTGGCTGGGCCAGTAAAACCTCAAGAGTACATGATCAATTCTATCTGACCCAGAGACTGAAGAAATGTTTCAGAAAAGCATCTGGAACAGTCTCAAGGTGGTCTCGCTGCACAGCTGCAAGCAAGCATGGAAAACCTCAGGGTCAGGGTCTGTGCAAGTGGCATGTGCTTCATCATCCATGTGTGATCCAGTCCACTCCACCCACAGCCAGCCCAGGGGCTGGGAGCTTTGAAAACATCTAGTACATTCAGGCTTTGGGTTGGCCCAGTAAGTGAGCTGACTTACTTCTACAGCAGAGAGCAAGTCCCTGGCCCTCACACTGGTGACATGCCTCTGCTAGAAAAGGAGTTAGGATCTTTTTTCTTCTGAGGGGGTATGGGAGGGCAGCATCTACTAAAGAGCAGGTAGTCAATAAATGTCAGTGCTTTTCACACCTGACAGCTGACTTCTTAGTGGGCAGTGCCAAAGGAACACAGAAAAGGGCGGGCGATGCTGCCAGCTAACACTAGAAGCAACACATACATGCACACACCACCACTAACAAAACCACAGTGGTCCCCAGCACAGAAGTGTGAGCTCTCAGACTGGCAGCATCATTTCCCATCAGGGCTCCCCTTGTCCATCAGGTACTGAATACAAATGACCTATATCTCTAATTAGCCTGGTGAGAAGCCACCTGCAGTCTGAAAGAGCTGGTGGCCCCATGTGATGTCCCCTGAGGAGCCCTGCTATCAGATGCTCCAATTTTGATTTTCTCAAAATCTGTTCTTGAGAATGAGATTTCGTCCTTGCAGTACTTGGTTTCTCTGCTCCTAGAACTCAGATGCAAATGTCACCCTTTCTGTTTGCAGCAGCAAGCTGGGGATTTGCGATCCTGAAAACTGCACCCGTGGTTCAGGCTTGTTGGTTATGAATTCCTTTCTGATTACTTCTGACCTGCATTGGCCTCCACCTCTCATTTACAGCAAGTTCTTCACCAGGAAAAAAAGAAGTAGAGAAAGATGTAAATAAGAAAAGATGGCATAGAAGCTGGGTTGCTACAAGGTGCTCCTCATCTCCGTTTTCGCTCTCTGTGCCCAGGTTCATACCACCCTCTCCTTGGTCTGGCTCCAGACTTGTCCATGCTGACTGGCTAGACCAAGGGCCCCTGTAGAGAGCTCTTGCCCCAGTTAGAGCCCCATTCTATATACCATCTTTTCAGTAACTGGTAAATTATTTCTGACAATGAAACATGTGGCCTTTCTGAAAGATCTCCAGAGGTCAGATAGAAAAACATACATCATTATCATGGCTTCACCATTTAGTAACGATGCACCCTGAAAACATCAATTTATTTAACTATAGAGACTTACTTATTCATGTTTTATGTGTAAGTATGTATACCACATGTAGGCCAGAAAAGGGCGTAGGATCCCCGGGAACTTCAGATAGCTGATACCCAGCAGATGTGTGTGTTGGGAACCAAACTTGGGTCCTCCTTTGGGGCAATAAATGCTCTTAATCCCAGGGTCATCTTTCTATCCTTTTATTTAACTATCAAATGCCACTTATGCTAACATTATAGCAAGATTATGAGGATTAAGAAACTCTATTTTTAAAAAAACTAAATTTTAATGCTGGAGAAATGTAAAGCTATCAACAAAGATTGACAAAGATCAGAGGTGATATACATGCCAGATTCCAGGATGTGGTCATCACACACTGTATACACATATTAAAATGTCACATGGTACTCCATAAAAATGTGCAATTGCTATGTATCAATTAAAAATTCCTCATTTATAAAATGTAGAGCTGACAACGAGTCAACATTTTCATTCTCCAGTGATGTGCTGAATGTAATATTTTACTTGCATATTAACTCGGAAAATTTCATAATCCTTGGTTTAATAATACAGGCACAAAAACCACGACGTATCATAGGGATTCAGAAAACCCCAGAGAAATATGTTTTCAGTAAGTGGGAGTGATCTACATGTTTGAAAGATGAGTTATTATTTTTGAATTCACAGGGAGTCAACTGGCAGGCAATGTGGAGACCAGTGTCTTACAGGGAAAAGCCAGTGCCTTGTGAATGAGCAGTAGACTGCAGCCTCTGCAAACTAGCCACTGGGATCTGTGCTCCTGATACTCCCGCCCTCCAACTTACTACTCACATGCTCATTCACTTTCAGATTCTAGAGTTTTAGAAAAGGAGATGTTGGCCGGGCAGTGGTGGCACATGCCTTTAATCCCAGCACTCAGGAGGCAGAGGCAGATTTCTGTGAGTTCGAAGCCAGCCTGATCTACAAGAACTAGTTCCAGGACAGGCTTCAAAGCTACAGAGAAATCCTGTCTCAAAAAAACAAGCAAAAAAGAAAAAAAGAAAAGAAAAGAAAGAAAGAAAAGGAGATGCATTTACTAATAATGGAGGTTTTGTGATGCTTTTGATCAGTTTTTAAGAGTCCTTATGAAAGCAAGAGGACCTGAGTTCAAATCTTCAGCACTTACATGAAAACTGGGTATAATTATGCATTCCTGGAGCCCCAGTATTGGGACACAGATGAAGGTAACCAACTAACCCTGGGAGCTTTGATGATAGGCCTTCCTAGCTAAAAGTGGGGGGCACGGGGATTCAGCTTCAGTGAGAGATGTGCCTCAAAAGCTAAGGTGCAGAGAAGACACCTATGTAGAAGTTTTCTGGGCACCAATTTAAGGAAAGGAGCTTAGAAAGAGGAGAAGAGAGCAAGGATGGAGGAGGATACACTGGGGTGCTGTTGGCTAGACAGACATGGGGTGGTGTTGGGAGCTCGAGTGACAAAAGGCCAGGAATCTGATGGATTTATGATGTTGGAGAAAGGACGAGGTGCTCAGGCTTTGTGGAAGGAGATCCATGAGTGATTGAATTTCCTTTTTGGAACAGAGCAAGACAGAGCTAAGAGAAACTGGCAGAAGCAAGTACAAAAATGGGCAAGCCATGCAGACACAGGCTTCACAAACTCACAGGTTATTGGAGGAGGACTTGAGATTCTCATATGTGACAGAGCAAGGCTAGGTGGGTGTAGACCATCTTCTCCTGGCTTTCTGAGCTATAAGGGCAAGTGCAAATGCTCATAACTAAATAAAACAAATGTGCTTCACTAAGAATGGAGTTCATTCAATTCACTTTAGATGAAGGAGATCCAGAGGTCATCCTACTACCCTAGGACTGGCGTTCACCCTCAGGGATAGCCCACAGGTTTAAATGCTAGCACCATATTTAAGCTACCAGAAGGAAGCAGAGTAAAAAGTGAGCATACTTCTTTGTTCCCTTAGGAGAAAAATCTCCTTTAACAATTCTGCTTGCATTTCATTGGCTATACCTAGTTGCAAAGCATGCCGGAAATGGAGTCACATGCTTGCTCACATCTGCCAGGGAAGTAGGCATGAGTAGTCTCTAGATTGTGGGCGATGTGGTCAGCAAAGCATCAGGTGAAGCATAATTAATAAAAATTCAGAGACAGATAGTGGGGTTCAACCTGAGGACCAGAAAAGCAAAGCAGCCAACCACTGGTTCTTACCTCCATCTCAGTCCGAAAAATGGCAATCCTGCCTCCAGGAATCTCAGAATGAGACTGAGCCTGGAAGCTTTCTCTTCCTGTTTTATAATCCTCTCTAGTTCTAGGATTAAAGGCTTGCACCACTAGGATTAAAGACATGCATCACCTGGTTCCTATGGCAACTAGTGTGACTACTGGGGTTAAAGGTGTGTGTCACCACTGCCTGGTCTGTATGGCTGAGCAGTGGGGCTGTTATACTCTCTGATCTTCAGGCAAGCTTTATTTATTAAAATACAAATGAAATGTCACTATAATCAAGCTTTGAAGAATGTGGTATTGATACTTAACTATATCATATAAACCATATAAGTGTATTATCTTTTATTACAAGTTTTAGAAAGGTGAATAGAAACATAGTTTTGTCT
>JAQHUG010000233.1:2907989-2938044 GCA_028555095.1 Dicrostonyx torquatus | reverse complement strand
AAAAACACCAATGATAACCTATGCTGGAGAGGATGTGGAGTAAGGGAAACACTCCTCCATTGCTGGTGGGAATGCAAACTTGTGCAACCACTTTGAAAATCAGTGTGGTGGTTTCTCAGGAAATTGGATATCAACCTACCTCAGGATCCAGCAATACCACTTTTGGGAATATACCCAAGAGATGCCCAATCATACTACAAAAGCATTTGTGTAACTATGTTCATAGCAGCATTATTTGTAATAGCCAGAACCTGAAACAACCTAGGTGCCCCTCAATGGAAGAATGGATCCAGAAAGTGTGGAATATAAACACATTAGAACACTACTCAGTGGTAAAAAAACAATGACATTTTGAATTTTGCATGCAAATGGATGGAAATAGAAAATACTATCCTTAGTGAGATAACCCAAACCCAAAAAGATGATTATGGCATGTATTCACTCATTAGTGGACCTTAGCCATAAACAAAGAACATTAAGCTTATAGCTCACAAGCCTAGAGAAACCAAATAACAAGGTGAACCCAAAGAAAAACATATATAGATCCTCCTGGAAATTGAAAGCAAACAAGATCACTGGGCAAAAGTTGGAAGCACGGGAGTGGAGGTGGGGGTGGAGGTAGGGGTGGGGGAAGGGGAGAGGAGGAAGGAGAAGGGAGAAGGGAAGGACTGGGAAGAGCTTGGGGGAGTGGGAGGGTGGAGATGGAGGAAGGGTGGATATTGGAGAAGGGATTAAGATATCTAGATTAAGAGAGTCATTTTAGGATTGGCAAGAGACTTCTCTCTAGAGGGAATCCCAGGTGTCCACGGGAATGTCCCCAGCTAGGTACTTGGGCAGCAAAGGAAAGGGTGCCTGAACTAGCCTTGTCCCATAGTCACATTGATGAATATATTGATCATCACCATAGAAATTTTGTCCGATGGATGGAGATAGAGATAGAGACCCACATCCACATCAGAGCAATGGACTGAGCTCCCAAGGTCCAGGTGAAGAGAGAAGGAGGGAGAAGATGAGCAAGGAAGTCAGGACCACTAGGGTCTGGTCCACCCACTGAGACAGTGTGCCTGATCTAATGAGAGCTCACCAAATCCAGCTGGACCGGGACTGAATGAGCATATGATCAAACCGGACTCTCTGAATGTGGCTGCCAATGGGGGCAGACTGAGAAGCCATCAGTAATGGCATTGGGACCTATCTCTTCTGCATGTATTGGCTTTTTGGGAACCTAGTTTATTTGGATGTACACCTTCCTAGGCTGGGATGGAGAGCGGAGGGCCTTGGGCTTTCCACAGGGTAGGGTACCCTGACCCCCTTAAGGAAACAGGGAGAGGGAGGAGGGGTAGTGGGGGAGCAGGAGGGGACTGGGAGAATGGGAGGAAGTGTATGAAAAAAAAGAAAAAGAGTGGAATAAAAAATGGGTGTCTTGGCCTAAAGTCATGTCACAGCAGTCTATTATTTAAGACCTCTAAGCTCTCCGGTGCCCATCACAGCAAGAGTAAAGGTTTCATACAGTCTTGCAGATCCGTGTCATCTGGAGCTAGTTTGTGCCTTCACTCATGTTTCTGGTCACAGTTCTCTTGTGCATTGCATTCTGATCATGCTGAATTATGTTTGATTCCCCATGACCAAGTAGCCATGCCCTGCTGCCTTTGCATGTGCTACCAATTGCTTGTAGTAGCCCTCTCCTCGTCTTGCAGCCCGCTCCTTTCCCTTCAAAGTCACTCTTCTTAGAAGGGCTCCCTGTCTTTCACCAAGCATACTTAGCTCCAGTGCCAGTGTTCCCCAGAACTGTCAGCATGAGTGTACATCTGTGTCTCCCAGGGGCCATGGGCTCCTGGATGGCAGGGTCACCATCAACAGATCGTGTATCTACTCCTGGCAGACACCCAGGGAATATTAGTGGGAAAAAATGAGTGAAATAGAACAAAATAAAAGAATGTGTTTTAGATATTGCAGTCACCAAAGAAGGGAAAGAGGTCTTTTTGGTGTTCTTGGGAGAATTCCATAAAAAGAAAAGCATTTGAGGCAGTCCTGTGGGCCTCAGTACTAAAGGTTGGTGCCAATGCTGAGAAGAGAGGTCAGCACTGGAGAGAGTAAGGGCTAAAGCGTGAAGAGGAGACTCTGGGGGCAGTCCCAGAACTGTGCAGAAAGAAAAGAGGAAGCCAGAGGGCAGCTCCTCAAGGTTGTAAAGTCCCAAGTTACATAATTTCCTCCAGTTCTGTCGAACGTTTTGTGTCAAGTTGGCAAAGTTTATTCCTTTAAAGACTTGTGCCTGCCTCATCCAGGGCGGGTGAATGACACCCCGGTGACACTTTGCTGAGCCCAGACCCTCTGAACCAGCTGCTTCTGGAGCAGGAAGGCAGCCCACAGCCTGACTGCTAGTCAGGAGAGAGAAGAAAGGGTGGCCTCGATGTGTGCCCCTCCAACTGCAGGCCCCCTTCAGCAAGAACATGTTGGGCTTGGCTGCTTCATGCCTTGACGTGAGAGTCACGCGTGCTGAGGAGAACAGGAACCTGGACCTGGATGATCGAACTGCCAAGGAGAGGCCATGACCTGCACCCTGCTGGAAGGGGAGGAAGTCGGTCTGAGCTGGCCCGTGATCTTCTTTTCCAGACACTCTCAAAAGAGAACTTGAAAAAGTGACTGTCACCTGCTTTGGTTTTCGAACATGCTTGTTAAAGAAAATCAAAAAGGGCAGGAGGTTCTGTGTGAGAGCCAAAGTTACATCTTAAGTTTTAATTACTATGCCCCAGAGATCCATGAAACAAAAATGCCTCTGATCCACAAGCTCCTTTCCCATGGACAGACAGTTCCTGAAATGCTGGAGGCTGTTGTTTTGGGGCGATAATAAGCCACATGTTTTTCACTCCCCTGAACACATTTGTTTGACCCATCTGCACCGGATGTGCTTGATCTCATGTGGGTGAGAGGTTCACAGGCAGGAACTACATCAGGATGTATGCTTGCCTCTGATTGGATGTAGGCAGGAACTACATCAGGATGTATGCTTGCCCCTGATTGGACCTGATGGGAAGTACCTAAGCCACTGTAAACCCTGGTTCAGGGCTCTTTTCTAGAAACCCAGAGAGGCATCTGGTCAGAGACCATCTTCCTTTCTGGTATTTGATTAAAGCTTGCTTCAAATTTGACTTTAAATTGTGGTAATGGTCTTATTCCCAACTGGTGGGATTAGCATTTGATCAGAAGAAATAATGTTTCAATAGTGAAAAGGGTTTGATAGGAACTGAATCCAAATTCAAGATTTATATCAAAGATTTGTTTGTCTTGAGACATTTGATTATTATTATTATTGTTTGCTCAAGATGGAACCAAGGGCCTTGTGTTTGCTTGGCAAGTGCTTTGCTACTGACTACATCTCTAGCCTTGCACTAGGGCACTTAAAAAGAGAGTAAGGGGACTCAGGATGAAGATGAAGGCTGACAGAGCCAGGGAAGTGAAAAATCAGCAAAGGGCCAGGCGGTGGTGGTGCACGCCTTTAATCCCAGCATTCGGGAGGCAGAGGCAGGCGTATCTTTGTGAGTTTGAGACCAGCCTGGTCTACAAGAGCTAGTTCCAGCACAGGCTCCAAAACCACAGAGAAACCCTGTCTCGAAAAACCAAAAACAAAGAAAAGAAAGAAAAAAAGAAAAAGAAAAAAGAAAAATCAGCAAAGGATGGAGTGGAGCCATGGGCTATGCTAACTGGCACGTTCAAAGTCTCCCCGCTCCTGTGGACACTGGGAGACAGGAGACATGACTGCAGGTATGACAGAAACAAAATAAATTCTCCAGGCAGCCTTTATTCTTCCCAGACAGATACTTACATAAGGAAATTAGTAGTAGCTAGTTAAGATCATCCTGGGGGTGTTACCTTGAGCTGTCAGAAACTGTGCTACCATTGGCTAAAGTCTTTAGGCCAAGGTGGAGGTGTGAGATGAGGTCTCAGAGGAGCCATGTTAGCTTTGGTAGAGGATGAAAAATGTCTCACCATGTATGTTCTATTAAGGGCTTTCCATTCTTCCAGCTCTGGAAAAGTCTGTGGCTGCATCCCTGGGTTTATGCAAGGCCCCATCTTTTAGAGAAGTACAGTTTCTGCTTTGGTGTCAAGACTGTTGTGTATGAATACTGTATATTTCAGAGACCACTCCGACTCTGAGGTGACAGGAGAAAGAAGGTCCTCCTGGCCTGATCTCTCAGCTATGCCTGCAGGGAAATCTGGTGTGTGAATGAATCCCACTTTTGACCTCCCAGACCAGAAGGAATCCAGATTCTAGGACATAGCAGTCAGGTCCCTAGCTAATTTTAACAGGGTGAAGAATCACACAGTTGAACTCAGATAACACAACACAATGTAAAACTAGGGGTTGTTTTATGTCCTTGTGTTTGGGAGCTTTTGTGTGTAACAGACAATGAGAATGGCGTGTGACCTTGGGATGCACCACATCCAGGTTATTAAGGGTTTTACTCAGTCAGGTGTTTCTTTAATGCTGTGGGACCTGTTTCTTTAACTTTGTGCTAAGGGGAGCATTAACTTTATTCATTTAAATTAAACCAATCCCAAAACACAGGCCATGTCTAGAGACCAACGGTGACCTTGTATGTCCTAAAGAGACAATCCAGACTCAGGAAAGAACTGTATGTATAATATATCCAAAGACAAACATTGTCAAAAAGGTCTCTTCATAGTACTACTACTGCTTGTCATTACTTCAGTAGGACCAGGAAGGGAGAGAGGAAGCTCACAGGGTCACCTGACCAGGGCTGTTGTCTTAGGGTTTCTATTGCTGTGAAGAGACACCATGACCCTGATAACTTTCATAAAGGAAAACATTTAATTGGGGAAAGCTTATAGTTGAGAGGTTCAGTCCATTGTCATCATGGTAAGAAGCATGGCAACATGCAGGTACACATGGCCCTGGAGAGGTAGCTAAAAGTTCTACATCTGGATTTGCAGGCAGTACAGAAGAGAGAGATACTGAACCTGGCTTGAACCTCAAAGCCTACCCCCAGTGACATACTTCATCCAACAAGGCTACGCCTCCTAATAGTGCTGCTCCCTAAGGGCCTTATAGGGGACGTTTTCATTTAAACCACCACAGATGTTAAGTGTGTTGCAGCTAGAGAGGAAACTGACCATCACCTACAAATGCACAATGGGGTTAATGTCCCACCCTAAGTTGGCAAGTGAAGCATTTTCCTTGACTCCATTCTCTTCAGAGCTCAGGGGTCATGACTCCATAATCAAGTTGGTAGTTTGAAGCGTGTGCAGACTGCTGCAGAAAGAGATGACAGAGAGTTTGAGGTGATTGTCTAGGGCCAGAGGACAGAAGCCCTCTTCTTGCTTCTCGAACTGAAGTCACTCTGCTGTGTCCTTTCATCTTCCTTCAAGTGCTCTCACTTCCCACTCTTTCCAAAGGACCATTATGGTATTAATCATTCACATTTCATTGGAATAAATATTTTTCAAGAGGATGTAAAAGTAAGATAAAATTGTTGGATGAATGGAAATCACATGCCAAATTGGAATCAGAATGAAATAAACCTTTTCTTTCTACATGGCTATTAGATTTCACAATTTGGAAAATCATTCTTGATGATATGCCTTGTTAAAACAATTACCAAATTGTTTCCTCTTTTACTTCTATATACATGGGCATTATTCTGGGATTTTGCCACTAGGCAAAGGTCAAAGTTTTGGTTAGCCTTCTCCTCTGTTAGTCAGAGATAGAAAAAGGCAGCCCCAGGCCCTCATCTGATTTTCCCCAAGCAGGAAAGTATGTCACCTATTCATGCTACAGAGGTCTGAAATGATCAGTCTCTTTGCAGGGAGATTCTGCCTCCTGGTTCAGCATCTGGATATGGCTGCTTAAGCTCCTGCCAAACAGGTCCAATCCTCCTGTTAGGTCTCTGCCACCATCTCTCCTATGAAACTAGAAGGACGACCTCTACCTCGTGTTGCTGAAGTCTCACTGGAGGAGCCAGACTTCTCAAAACACATCTTCCTGAACACCTGTTTTTGAATGTGTTCTACTTTGCTTTATGTTAATGTGACAAGCATCACATGTAAGTCTCTGAAAGCAATTTGGAGGAAAGGGTTTATTTAGCTTATAGGTACCAGTCCTTCATTGAGAGAAGTCAAGGCCAGAACTCAAGGTAAGAGCTTGAAACAGAAACTGTAGAGGAATTTTTTGCTTACTAGCTCCTTCTCTAGTTTTCTTATACAACTCAGAAAGTCTTGCATAGGGATGGTACTGCCCTCAGTGGGCTGGGCCCTCCTACACCAATTAGCAATTTATTTATTTATTTACTTATCTGTTTAAAAAGAAAACAAACATTTTTTTAAATTTTATATACCAATCCCAGTTCCCACTCCCTCCCCTCCTCCCCTTCTCCCCTTCCCTCCACCTAGTCCCTCCACCTCATCCCTCCTACCTCACCCCCTATCTACGCCTCAGAGAGGGTAAGGTACATTACTTTGGGGAAGATCCAAGACCCTCCCTACTATATCTAGGCTGAGCAAGGTATTCATCCAAAGAGAATAGGTTCCAAAAAAGCCAGTAAAAGCAGTAGGGATAAATCCTGGTGCCACTACCAGTGGCCATGCAGTCTGCCCCAGGCATGCAACTGTCAACCAGAGTTGACAATGCAACTCAGAGGAACTGATTTGGACCTATCCAAGAGCATGGGAGATCTTTCCATTCTATGGTATCTTCTTCAATTTTCAGAGACTTAAAATTCTTGTCAAAAAGGTCTTTGACTATTTCGGTTAGTGTTATTTTTGTTATTTGTGGGTATTGTGAAGGATGATGTTTCTGTGATTTTTTTCTCAGCTTCTATATCATTTGTATGTCGGATGGCTACTGATTTTTTTTGAGTTGATCTTGTATCCTGCCACATTACTGAAGGTATTTATCAGCTGTCAAAGTTCCCAGTAGAGTTTTTGGGGTCATTTACGTATGCTATCATGTCATCTACAAATCTTCCTTTCCAATTTGAATCCCCTCGATCTCCTTTTGTTGTCTTATTGTTCTAGTCAGAACTTCAAGAACTACGTTAAATAGATATGGAGAGAGTGTACAGCCTTGTCTTATTCCTGATTTTAGTGGGATCACTTTGAATTTCTCTCCATTTAATTTGATGTTGACTGTCGGTTTGCTGTATATTGCTTTTATTATGCTTAGATATGTTCCTTGTATCCCTTATCTCTCCAAGTCCTTTATCATGAAGGGGTGTTTGATTTTTGTCAAATGCTTTCTCAGCATCTAATGAGATGGTCATATGTTTTTTTCTTTCAGTTTATTGATATGATAGATTACTTGGATAGCTTTTTGTGTGTTGAATCATCCCTGCATCTCTATAGTATCTTCAATCCCTGAGATTCTCTCTTCCATTTCTTGTAGTCTGTTGGTTATGCTTACCTCTGTAGTTTCTGTTTTTTTTACCCAGATTTTCCATATGCAGAATTCTCTCAGTTTGTGTTTTCCTTATTGCCTCTATTTCAGACTTCAAGTCTTGAACTGTTTGCTTCACCTGTTTGATTATTTATTCTTGGTTTCCTTGGGTTTCATTGAGAGACATATTAATTTCTTCCAATTTTTTTGTCTTATCCTCCATTTCTTTAAGGGAGTTTTTCATTTCCTCTTTAAAGGTCTCCATCATCTTCATAAAGTTACACTTAAAATTGTTTTCTCTGCTTCTTCTAGATTAGGATGATCAAGTAGTCCTGATGTATGACCACTGTGTTCTGCTGTTACTGTGCTGTTTTTTTAGGTTGTTGGATGAATTCTTGTATTGGCACCTACCCATCTCTTTTTCATTTTTTGCTGGCAGCGTCTTTGTGTCTTGGTCCAATCCTTGCAGTGGCTGTCTGTGTCTTGGGAACTGTTCTGGGTCTGCTCTGTACTGTCATTGTCTGTGTCTCAGGGGTCTTGGAGCTTCCTACCTGCGGGAAACTTACCTGCTGGCTGGCTATAGAAGTCAAGGCAGGTGGAAGAGGGGCCCAGGGTTTTGCCCCAGTATGGAGGGCCTAGAGAGAGGTATATCCCACTGGGTAGCTTGTCACTAACCTCTTGGTCCTCTATATGTAGTAGCAGGCTGTATTTCAGAGTTCTACTAAGGTTGCAGGGAGATAGGAGGGTTTGGGGTTTGGGGGCAGGAAGGGACTTGTAGTTTGCAGTGTCTGATGGTTGGGATGGGGGTAATGGAGAGAAGTCTACCTACAGGAAACTCTCCTGCTGGCTGGCTAGAGAAGCCAAGGCAGGTGGGAGAGAGGCCCAGAGTTTTGCCTTGGTATAGAGGGCCTAGATAGTGGGGTGTCACACCGGGTGGCTGGTCATTCACCTCTTGATCTCTGTGTAGTAGCAAGCTGTGTTTCAGAGTTCCACTGAGGTTGTGGGGAGATTATTAGTTAGCAATTTAAAAAACTTCCCCACAGATATGATCACAAAGCAGTCTGATCGAAGTAATTCTTCACTGAGACTCCTTCAGATAATGCTGGGCTGTGTCAAATCGACAGCTGATGCTAACTAGCAGAACATGTTATTATTGCCTGCAACTCAGTTAAACTTATCTCTTAGGCAGGCCTTTCCACATTATTGATGTCTTGCGAAATAATCCCTGACTCTCTGTACCCTTTGGATCTGGCCTGATTATTTTCCCCAATAATGTCCCACCATGATAGCAGTGTTGATGACAAAGGGGACAATCTTCCCTTTGTACACATGGGCTTCTGATCTTTTCCAGCCCACTGGTCTGCACAGCTGATACCATCTGAATTAGAATGTCCCAAATTCTGGCGTCACCTCAAGAGAGAGACTAACTTGGAATTTGTTGTAAAGCCTGAGAAGTCCGTTGTTTTGCTCATGGACGGGTAACTAATTTTTACACCAATGACAGCTGCCATGTTTTCTCTGATTAAGAATGACTGTCTTCAGACCCTCGTCTGTTTGTCTTCAGCAACTGGACTCTTGATGAATTGTTTCCTAGAGCACCTGGTACCGCCCTCAGTGCTTTGCTCAGGACTGTCAGAGTGACGTTCCCTGCCGAAGCCACTCAGCTCCACGATCTGTGCCTTTGTGACTTCACTCCCCAGTGCGCATGCCTAAAGAGAAGGGTTCATCTTATCTGATGTTCCAGAGAGTGCCTCCTAGGAAGACACCTTCCTGCAAGCTAAGCGGTGTGAGTAAAATGCCAACCAGAACTTCACTTCAGATATCTAAGGAGACTTCTCTCCTGAATCAGTTAAAGAATGCCGTGGCTTCATCCTTAAAATAGGAAGTCTTATTCAGGGTTTAAAAAATTTAATGACACTCTTTGATGTAATTGCTTAGATTAAAAAAAAAAAAAACAAGCTGAAGATCGGAAGGCTGCTTCTTGGAGGTGGGCTACCTGAAGATACACGTGTAGAAGCGAGCCACACCAGCTTACACCAAGTACCCTAAAGGCTAAATCTGAGCAGCCTTCAGAGTTCACTGCTGGAGAGATCAGACACCTGTGAACAATGTGCTTGCAGGACTCTGTGTAGGGAGCTGGGACATTCTCAACCACTAGCCACAGACTTTTCACCCTGTCATTGACAGCTCCAGACATGGACATTTTGTTCCCACCAGGTCCTGCATTGTTAGGTTAGGAATAAAAAGAGCCAGATACTGGCCTTTCTTCCTCAGTTTCTTCCATATGAGATATTTTCATGTAAATTCTAGGGACTTGTACGTTGAAACAATCAAAATGTTTCAGTGAACAGCTTTTAGACATTCAGTATTAAAACTATTATGAATAAAACTTATATGTGGTGGAACTATATCTTTTCTATACTGTGAATATGTATGAGTCTCAGTTAATAAAAAACTGACAGGCCAGTAGCTGGGCAGGAAGTTAGGTGGGAAAACCAGACTAAGAATGATGGGAAGAAGATGGGAAGGGTAAGGAGAGACACCAGCCAGCTGCCAAGCAAGCAGGATGTGTAAAAGATTAGGTAACAAGCCATAAGTCATGTGGAAGAGCAGAAATAGAAATATGGGTTAATTTAAGTGTAAGAGTTAGGTAGTAATAAGTCTGAGCTATCAGATGAGCATTTATAATTAATATAAGCCTCTGTGTGGTAATTTGGGAAGCAGCTACTGGGTATTTGGGACCGAGCAGTCAGGATAGGAAACATTCATTTACACTTATAATTTTGTTTTCAATGTCGGTATATATTTTTCAATATCATATGTTATATATTGTATATATAATATCTATCTCACTAATAGAAAAACAGATACAATGTCAGGCCTAACTTCATTAGCTTAACTGTCTTCCTAGCAGGCTAGAAAGCAGCGTTGGTTCATTCACCCAGTGCACACTTGTTGATTGTCTCCAGGCAGACACTGTAACAGACATGAAAGCTAAGAACATTTGCATAGCTTTCTGCCATTCCTGCTGACTCGCAGCACCATCTGGCAAATTGATTTATTTAAATATAGTTAACTCACTTTTGCATTGTGTCACTATTTAGCCACATGATCTGAGCTGACAGTTACATTAAAAGCCCAACCTGGGGACACTCAGGAGCCCACTGCTGCCGTAAACAGAAAGTTGAATTTGAACTGCAATATCTTTTGCTGTGGTTGAGGTTACCTCCAGCACCTGTGTACAGAATAATCCCCTTGTTGATGGTAGCACATGCCAGAATAAAACGAAACAATCTCTTACAAAAAACTAAACACAGGGCTTTTTATCTGCTCCTAATTTTACCCACAAAATCTTTTATTTAGAGTCACAAACCACTCAAATATTGTGAAAACTATCCTTCTTCTTTCTGGAAAAAATGGACATAATATAAGCACATTAAATTTTAAAGTAATTTTCAAATTATTCTTTGACCAATACACACACACACACACACACACATATAATGGCACCTAAGCATTATACTCACTTATTAAATTTTGACCGTATTCACACCATATTCCCTTTTTTTCTCTTCTTCCTACTCTCTCTGAAGGCCTCCTGTCCTAGTTAATGTTTCTATTGCTGCAACAAAGCACCACAACCAAAACGCAAGTAGGGGAGAAATGGGATTTTTTGGTTTCACCTCCACATTGCTGTTCACCACTGAAGAAAGTCAGGACAGGAACTCAAACAGGGCAGGAACCTGGAGGCAGGAGCTAAAGCAGAGACTGTAGAGGGATGCTCCTTACTGAGTTGTTTCCCATGGCTTGCTCAGTCCACCTTAGAACCCAGGACCAGCAACCCAGGGATGGCACCACCCACCATGGGCTCGACCCTTCCTTATTGATCACTACATAATAAATTGCCTTAGAGATGGATCTCATGGAGGCATTTCCTCAACTGAGGCTCCCTCCTCTGATGACTCTTATTTATGTCAAGTTGACAAAAAAGCCCAGCTTTCTTTCAACACATTCTGCCTCCTATTTTTGTGTCTTTTAAAAAATATAACCCATAGAGTTTAATTGCTTACAAATGTATGGCTGTGTAAGGTTATTTACTGGGTTGTGGTCAACTTGACAGTGGCTACAACATTGAAGTAAAATTATTCCCCTTCTCCCACAAGGTATTACCTGCCATAGCTACTCAGCTTCACCTATTCATCCCCCATTCATGATGGAATGTTGATGGACTTAGTCTCATGTAGGTAACCATAGCTCTGGGAGTTCACAAGCACAGCGGCCATGTTATATGTGGAAGATAGCTTTCTGCACCACTCCTCCCCATCCTCTGATCCTTACACTCTTTCTCCCTCCTCTTCTAGGATGTTCCCTGAGATTTGGGGTGATTTAGGGTTAAGCACTCAATAGTCATTTCTCAGCATTTGACCAGTTATGAGTGCATTAACTGTGCCCACTGAAAAGAGAAACGTTCCTGACCAAGGTTGAGTGCAGTACTAATTGAAGGCTAACATTAAATATTGAGAAGGCTGAGGCTGGAAAGATGGCTCAGCAGTTAAGAGCACTGGCTGCTCTTCCAGAGGGCCAGAGTTCAATTCCCAGCACCTATAATATGATCCAATGCTCTCATCTGTCTAATCCCCTCTTCTGTCAAGCATACATTCATGAAAAGAGAAAACTCATATACATAAATTCATAAATAAATCCTTAAAATGTTTAGAAGGCAATTGACAACATGTCTGATTACTAAAACAATAGATGTATGCTCTCCTGTAGTCTATGACTTCCCCAGCATAGGCTATTGACCAGATTTATAATACTAGGCATGAATGAATTTATTGCTGTGGAATAAGATTCAAAATGAATCAGAAAACGTTTGATTACTCCTGCAATGTTCATGTACTGTTTTATCATAGACATTTTGCCTGGTGGGTAAATACTGTAGCATTCTACCATTTGGGGTCAACCAACTGAGTAATCCCAGAGATGATTTTTCTTCCTTAGTGGCCTGGTGGAGTAGGAGGGTTCATCTGTATTTCTTTGCTTTGATTGGTTAAATAAAGACTCTGCCTGGCTTGTAAGATAGGTCAGCCCTTAAATGGGCGGAGTAGACAGAACAGAAGTTCTGGGAAGAAAGGAAGTGAGGGAGCCCGCCATGAAGCCTCCAGGGTCAGACATGCCGAATGATCCCTGGTTAGATCACCACCTCATGGTGACACACAGACTTTTATAATGGGTTAATTTTAGATGTAAGAGCTAGCCAAGAAAAGGCTAGTGATAATGAGCCAGGCAGTATTTAAATGAATACAGTTCTCATGTGGTTATTTCGGACATAAGCAAGCAACCAGTGGCTGAGCGGGCCGGTGGCTGGGGGCTGGGAGCCCGGTGCTGGAAACATACAACCTACACCTCTCCCCTAATTACAACAGCCTGGCACAGTGAAAGCTACCAGCAAGGGAAGCTTATTCATTTCTGGTTTGCTTTCTCTATTCCTTGCAACCAAAGTTATACATAAATTTTAAAAATCTTGTAATTTAATTGTTTGTGAATCTCATCCAGCCAAGAACTATTGGCCTAGAATATCTTCCTTTTCTTAAGTACCCGTTCTCATGTCACAGCTGTGAAACTTCCATGAATGAAGTTCCTCTTTTTAAAGTTTTAATTTGGGTGAAGACGTTATATAAAAACTCTGGCATGCTGTTAGATGGTGGAACATATCCTTCTTGTTGAGCAAGATCTTCAGAGAGCAGCTCTTGGTGACAGCTGTGTTGATGAGATGATTTGGTCTGGGGAAAACTGCAGCCCAAGTGCTGTTTTTAGGGGTTATTTTTTGTTTGTTTTAGCAGGTTAGATGCCTGGAAGTTGTGTTCACTTTGTTTCTTCCTTCCAGTTTGTGGCAATAAACCCATGATCCTTTGCATATTTATTTCATATATTTGGCATGCTCTTTTGTGCAAGTTTGTATTCCTCTTTTTGTTTTGAGAAAATCTGATAAAAAGCAGGTAGCTGCCCATCACTGTAGGTTGTCTCAGTTCTCATGGTTGTCGGTGGGATGCTTTCTGAGAGTGGAATGGTGACATTGATTAACAATTGGCTATGGAAGTTATTGGTCAATGTGGGAATGCTGTGCAATAGCATTCCAAAGATATTCATATACTAACCTGGAAACTGAAAAAAAAACCAATTCACTTAGCAGGCCAAAGGCATTTATTTATTGATTTTAGATTACTTTCTCTCTTGAACTCAGGGGACTATCCTGGAACTTTCAATTTCAGTTGTATTATTTCAGAAGTTGCGGGAATCAAACACAGGACCTTGTACATTCTAGGTAGGAGCTCTACTATCTAGCCATATTATGGAAGAGAGGCAGAAGAACCACAGTAAGAGTAGGAGATGTGGCCAGGGAAACAGAGCTTGGAGAAGCATGGTGCTGTGGGTCAAGAGCATGGGTGGCCTCTGAAAGCTGCAAAAGCAGACTGGTCCTCTGAACCTCCCAGGAGAACACAGATCTGCCAATATCTTGATTTTGTTCTACAAGAACAAGACCCTTTTGTATTTCAGACACCAAGGTATATAAGGTAATAAGTTTGCATTTTAGCATAATTTTGTAATTTATTATAATAAAAGCAGAACATTAATATGGCCAGTAATGATCTAATTTTGAAAGAATGATAGGTTAAATTAGAAGTAAGATTAAATGTGCAGGCTAACTTATCAGTATCATTACCTCATTTCATGGATGAAGAGTCTAGGATCAGCCTGATTAACCTGTGAGAGCACAGAGGCAGGATTCAGACCCACGTATATATGATTCTCAAACCTGTTCATTACCCACTGGGCATTGGGTTCCCTCACCCTAGCTTGGCTGCTACATGGGTCGTGTCAATTATCAATTAGTATTAACTAGTAAGTGAATGCGGAAAGAAAGAGTAAAGAAATTGCTATCAAAAAGCTACATTGACCTTAATATATGCTGTTACATGAGGGGCCTGCTCATTGGGGTTTCTGTCCTACCCAGTACCCCACAGCCGGCAAGCCTCAAAGAAAATCACACAGAGAGTCTACATTAGGTTATACACTGATTGGCCCATTAGCTCAGTCTTCCTACCAGCTCCCATAACTTATATTAACCCATTGTCAGCCACATGGCCAGTACCTTTTCTCGGCTGGGACAGGGACACATCCTGCTTCCTTGGTGGTCTGCACAGGAATGCCAAGGGAGCTTCCTGCCTCCCCTATGTTCTCCTCGCCCTGCCTCTACTTCCTGTCTTCCCTGCCTATACTTCCTACCTGGCCAATCAGCATTTATTTAAAACATGATTGACAAAATACAGACAAGTCTCCTGCACCAATATGCCTAACCAATGGCAGAGTCCAACAAAGCTTTCATGGTGACTTTTGATAATACGTATTATTAAATCCCAATATAAGTGTTTCCTTCATGTGAGCTGTGTACTGATGAAAAACTTCTATCATTAGCGGGCAATAAGGAAGTCACATTTCATTAACCTAAGCCTATTCTGATCCAAGTACACGTGGAGACAAAAACAAGGTGTTAGAATGAATGAAACCCTGTCCTCAAGTGGAGTTTCCTGATCAAACTCATGAGTTATGGAGGAGGAGAAGATTTCTAACAGAAACCTTCAGGACAGACAGGAACACAGAGCCAGGAAAGGCCGCTCAGCTCACGGAGTGGTAATCACAAAGAAACCCAAAGAGGATGGTTCAGTTACTTAGTGGGGAGCATGGATATGAAAGTCTCCTAAAACATAAGATCAAGCTACAGAAGCCTGGAACCTTTCTCAGGCATGCTGCTTGCAAGTTACAGAACCATTGATTTAGGAAAACCTAAATCTCAATGGAAGAATGATAAACAAACTCATGGATTCTAAGAACAGAGAGACCATTAGGTCCTAATGGGGGCACAAGACTAGAATTTTTCAAGAACAGTATGGTCCTTAACCTATCATGAATGGGGACAGCAGCAGCTTACAGACTGGGGTCCGGGATTGAATAAAAATGAGTACCGGAGCCACAGTGTTCTCTGTACACGGTGTGACCATCTGTTTCATGTTTCCGCTGCTCCAGTTAAAGCCACTCTTGCAAGCACATCTTCTCCTCCATGATGATGGACCACATCCTCAAACTGTGAGCCCAAATGACACCTTCTTTCTGAAGATTCTTTTGTCAGGTATTTTATCATAGCCATGGAAAAGTAACTAATACAGGAAATCAGTACCATGGAGTGGAACTCATTTGTGATAAACCTCACTGTGTGGCTCATAAACCTTTGGGGCTCCTTTGAGGAAGGAATTTGGAAGAATTTGAAGCTGTGGACTGAAAAGCCTTGAATGCTGTAAACAGATTGTCATGGGCATTCTGGTAGGAATTCAAAATACCAGAATTGTAAGCGAAAGGCAGACAATGGAGGCCCTGACTGATGAGGCTTTAGATGGAAACAAGGACTCTATTAGGACTGAGCTAGAGACCGTTTAGGTTACATTCTAATGAGAAAACTGAATGGACTTTGACTATGTCTTGAAGACTGACTGAAGCTAAGTTCAAAAGTAACAAACTAAGTTGTTGGCAGAGGAAGTGTCAAGGAAAATAACATTCAGGCTATGATATGGTTATTGCTGACTGCTCTTTGTCAACATTATAATGAGAAGAAGCAAAAATATATGAAAATGTGTAGTTTAATTTTTTTAAAAAAAAAATGAGAAATTTTAAAGTTGCGGACAAGGCAAGTGCAGAGAAAGCTGATGTAATTACTGAAAAGGTTAGCATCCACTGGGTAATGATTTTCTCTTACAGTGATGTTTTGTTTGTGTTTTAATAAGTAAAGCTTGCCTGAAGATCAGAGTTCAGAGCTAAGCCCCTAGAGGTCAGGGAGTGGTGGTACACACCTTTAATCCCAGCAGCCACACTAGGTAGCCATAGAGGCTGGGTGGTAGTGGTGCACGCCTTTAATGTTAACAGTGGAGAGGACTATAAGGCAGGAGGAGACAGGAACTCGCTCTCTGAAGTCTGAAGATTTCACAGAGGTAAGAGCTCTCAAGTGGTTGGCTGCTTTGCTTCTCTGGTCTTGCAGCTTGAAACCCAGTATTATCTCTGGGTTTTTACTGGTTGTGCTACGTCCTCTGAATTGAAACATTCTGTCCTGGCTGTAGAAGGGGAGGCAAATAAGACCCAGGAAGTAGACAAAGTTCACAAGGTCCAGGAATTTAGTGAAACCCACAAAATTCACAAGGCCCTTTTCTAAGGTTGTACAATCATTAACAGTTGCTGAGGATAGAAGGTACTCAGACAAGCTATCAGCTGTCTGCAAATCTTGCTGGGAGATGCAGGCATTCAGCTCTCATGAGCTGTCACCTATGTCTGGGTGAGTTTTCCAGTACTACAACTTTCTTTGAGTCATCTGTGCTCCTGTAGGTAATCCCTCACCCGTGCTCTGATTCTGAGTCCAATAAACTCACTGGTTTGCCAGTTTAGACTTTGGTCTATTATTAGTGTCATATCTGGGTAAATAAACATTTGTTCAGGTTTCCCTGGGGGAAAATCACACAAGAACATCATTAAAAGGGACACTTAGTTGTCTGCCCTGGGACAATAATAAAGATTTCTTAAGGGCAAGCATACCACCCTTCAAAAGCTCTTACTTGTGAAGATACAAATCTATTTGACAGCAGAGAAAATGCTACTGAAGGGGTTCCCTGACCAAAAACAACAGCGTGGGAAATATTATTTTATATTCAGAGGTCAACATGATTGCAGTAGAAGGGAGCCAGAAAGCATTCTGAGATAGCAGAAAACCTCAGTCTTGTGGTTTCGCAGGCATACAAAATGCACGGAATTCATATAGGAGATACAGGCTCACAGAGGCCTGGACTAAGGTTTCGGGAAGCCACTGAGGCCAGGAAATGTGTAGCAGAGTTGTCTTCCCTGAAGGGAGTCCCTGAGAGCTCACTGCCCAAATGTGTGAAAGTGAAGCCTAAATTGCAATGGCAACCCCAAGGATATTGGAGATGTCAGGACCCAAAGAGGTCTGCTGAGGAAAGCTGTAGTCACAGGGTACAGTTGGCTAGAGAGAATACCATACCTACTGCAGGCAGCAGGACTGGAGAGGCACAGATATCCAAGCCTAGAGTATGGTATTTCCTCTGCTTGGTTCAGTATCAGTCTAGTCTGATCTTTTATTGCTCATTCTGCTTTTCCCTTTTGTGAATGGGCTCACAGTTAGAGGCTCTCAGGAGAGACTTTGGTCTTCTGAGCACTGTTGAAACTGTTAGACTGTGGGTGTTTTTGAAATCAAACTAAAAGCATTTTGCATTATGAGATGGCCTTGAGACCGTGGGATCAGAGTGAGACACAAAGGTATAAAGATGATAGATTTGACTGCTATTGGGTGTACTTGTGAGGGCTGATGTTCATTGTCATCCTAATTGAATTTTAAAAAACACCTAGGAGACACACCTCTGGGCATGCCTGCGTAAATATTGCCAGAGAGGTTTAACTGAGAAGATTCCCCAGTGCAAATGTGGGAGCCACTAGGGGTTCCATACTTCAGGGAAGAAGAGAAAAGTGGACTAGGCAGACATATCCATTCCTTCTTGACAGTGGGCACAATGTGAATAGCTGCCTCATGGTGCTGTTCCTGGCCTTATGCACCATGATCAAGAACAGACCCTTCCTTCCTTAACTTGATTTTTTCCAAATGCTTTGTCACAACAGTGAGCAAAACAAGCATTCAAAGCAAGTCCTCTGTGTTTCCCCGGAGCTTCTGTTCTGTTTGTCCTGTTGAACTTTGGAACAACCTGTAGTTCTCTGGTGCTGGGGGCCACAGCAGCTCATAAGTTTATATGTCTCATAGTCAGCGTTTCTCCTCTCGTTTTAAATTTCTCCTGAAGAGATGGGTTAGTCTCTGCTACACTGGCCAACTCTAGACAGAAGAGGGAGTCAAGACTACAAGACGGCTCTCAACAGAAACACTGTAGGAGGGAAGGAGGCCATCTGGGCTGTGAGTAAGGCAGTCTGGCCTCCTCTCAGAGGCTGATTGAAAGGGCTGGGATTCTCCCCAGAGTATTAAACAAATTCTAGAAAGAAAGGAGAAGTGGAAGAAAACCGGGACCTTCTTCTCCTTGTAACTTGAACTTGGGAGAGCTGAGTCAGCAGTCTATTGGATGGTTAGTCAAGAAACAGAGCTGCAGGAGGCAGCTTGACTCACTGGGCACATTTCTGTTACTGTCTCACTATAATACTGTAAAGAAATTAAGGGAAAATGGCAAGAAAAAGGCAACAGATAGTGAAGAGTTTACTTAAAAGCCGAAAATTGGTTGACCATTGTACTGGGATTTCACAATAGGTGACTGTACTGATTTCTCCTCATCTTAATGAGTCTTAGGGGGGAAGTTATATTATTTTAATGTAGTTTTGATTGCTTTATCCTCGGGTCAGCTTGAGAAGTTTGTGATGATGTTAAATTATTCATTGCTGTAAGAAACATATATAAATAGAAGTGAAGTACCTAAGTGTCCAGTGTAGCCTTTAAAGGGGAAAGGAGAATGTGAGAATAAAGGAGAAGTGGCTAGAAAAAAGTGGCTTTGATCATTTCCGGAATTATGAAATTGCAGAGAGCTGGCCTCAGGTGTCCTAGGCAGTTTGACACTCATCCATATCCTTCAGCCTAGACCATCTAGAACATTCCTGTAGTCCACAAAGTTAGGCCTATGTACACAGCTGCAAGGCATATTACATGCTGAGTGAGCTCTGGGCATCCAAAGGGAGGATTAGGCAAGTGGTTTACAATAAGGCTTGGTGGTTTGGTGTCTGTTGGCATGGTTTGGTCAGATTTTGTAAATTGGGGAGTTTCTGGAATGCAGGGGATCTTGTTTTTGAGACAATGAGGTGTGTGCAGTCACCACTGGATCAACTGCTCTGAGGTCCTCATTGCGGGACACATCTGTCTGAGAAGCTGACATTTAAGGACTTGGGGATGTAAATTGCCTGTATTGCCCATCATGGTATGGTCTGCACAATTTTCTGTTTTGTGAGTGAGTGGCACTCATATTTTCCAAATTGTAGCTTCTGCTTCATCAAGCCCTTATTCTCAGCTCTCACTGTCCCTCTCCTCCAGGCTAGCTGCCAAAAGTCTTTTTTTTTTATTTAGTCACCTTTTCCAGTTCTGTGTAGCTATGGTCATTTTGCTAAAATCACACATGTGTAGCACAAATAGACCTACATTCAAACAACCTCCTTCTGTAGTTTCAAAAACTCCTAGCACTCAATAAGTTATTATTGCCTTAGAAGATCTATACTGGAGCTGTGTGTGGCAGATGTTCTTTGCTCCAACAAACGATTCAGCTCAACAGATGACAGAATCTGGACAATATCATGAATTCAAAGGATTAATCCCTCTATCCTTCCATTCAGACTCTTCTGGAAGCCTGAATAGGACACAGGCATGGCAGGCTGCTTCACAGTTGTGTGTCCTGTAGAGGGTGAGCCACATAAGAAGTTAGGAGAACAGCAGTGTGACTGCTCTTCAAAATTATGAGTAAAATTGGCACAGGGCTGAACAGCACCATTCTGCATATACCCAGAAGCACTGAGGTGGGATCTTGAAGAGATACACATTCACAGGAATAGTTAATAGTTCCACTATTCAACAGCCACACTAGACAAAAACAAGTGTCCATTGATCTTGACTACATTAAGTGTGGAATTCAAGTCACTTTAACAAGAGAATGGGCATCTTACAACATATACACACCTCAAGGACAGAGGGCCAAGTGATACAAGCCAGTCACAATGGGCAAATGTATGCATTCACACACCAGGAGTCTCACATGACCACTAGATTCCTAGGCAGATGCAATGGTGGTTGTCAGGACCAAGTGAGGGGAGACAGGAGAGTAAGGAAGAGGTGCAGAATTTCATTTGGGGAATAAGATGTCCTTGAGATGAATGCTGGTAATGGTTTACAATAAATGAGCAATACTTCCATGACAACAGGCTAGAATCTTAAATGGTAACTTCCATATTATATGCATTTTACCATAAACACAAAGCTTAACCAATGTAAAACTGCAAGCAGTGGTACATACCTGTAATTCTACCAACTCACTGAGCTGCAGGAATTACAACTTCAACCCCTACCTGAGCTACAGCAAATTCAAGGATAATCAGAGTAGTTTAGTGAGATTCTATTTCAAAATAAAAAACGAAGTGGTCTTGGAACAAAGCTCCCGGGAGATGACTTTCTTAGCATGCATGAGGACCTGGGTTCAACTTCCAGCACTGAAACAAAACAAAAACAAGAAAACCCAAAGTCAAGCTGAAGAGCTGCAATTATCAGTGGATGATGAGCACTGTGGGCTAAGGAAATCATATTTTCTTGCTAGGTCAAGGGGCATTGCCAAGGCTAA
The DNA here is from genome assembly GCA_028555095.1 of Dicrostonyx torquatus. Classification (NCBI taxonomy): domain Eukaryota; kingdom Metazoa; phylum Chordata; class Mammalia; order Rodentia; family Cricetidae; genus Dicrostonyx; species Dicrostonyx torquatus. Next base: position 2,917,233 of record JAQHUG010000233.1, on the reverse strand, counting down.
GGCCAGAGGCTGGCTAGTGCTAAAGTCAAGTAACTTAAGGAATGAGTGTTTCTCTGTGGGGCAGTTGCAGCTGTTGTATACTTGGGGCTGGTCTGATGCAAAATCAGAGCAGATAAAAAGGTTGGTTTTTCTCCTCTTTTCTCCTTCAATAATGTTCACTGATCTTGAGTGTGTTAGTTTCTGTATGTGGGGAGTGTAGTCAAGACCTGCTGAAATGGCCTCTCTATTATTGGAAGAGGGTTATTGTGGGTAAGAGAATAACATCCACAGACATCTGAAAGAGTTCAGAACAGAGAGAAAGAAAAACAAACCAGATATGCTGGGGCTATGTAAGCAAGGATAGCAAAGAATAGCAAAAGCTAGTAGAAGACAGAATAGCAAGATGGCTAGAGAACAAGGGAGAGTGAATAATAGAGAATGCTGGGTTGTGAGGAGGATGAGGAGCTGGGGGAAGGAAACCATGAGCTTGGAATAGGGTAGAGGTAGCGGTGATAGAGCCAGAATGCTAGGATGGGGGCTTTGAAATATATAGCAAAGATATCCTCTTGAGGAGCCTGGAGGTCAGTGTAGGCTTTGATATGCAACCACAGGTATGTCAGTCCAGAGCTATATGTCCCTTCTGCACAAGGCAAAGGAAGTGTCTTCTTTTGGAGAGTAGAAACCTGTTTCACAAGTTCCCGAGAAATGCTTGCTTTTGTCTAATAGAAATTCCAGAAAGATTTCTACAGTCCAGTTTGAGTTTATTTATGGATACACAGACTATCTGAGGCCTAAGAGTTACTTTGCTGTTGCTGTAATAAGATATCATGACCAAAACAACTTAAAGAAGAAAGGGCTTATTCTGACTTACAGTTCCTGGAGGGAGAGAGTCCATCATGATAGGGAAGCAATAGTTTGGCAACAGGAACAAGAAGCTGGCTGATCACACATTCAGTCACACACAGGAAGCAGAAACGGCACAGGAAGTAAGATGTGGTTATAAAGCCTACCTCTAGTGACATATTTCTTCCTACAAAGCTACCTCTCCTAAGGGTTCTACAAGCTCCCTAAAGATCACCAACCAGGTAGCAAGTGTTTAACTATGTGAGTCTAAGGGGACATGTCCTGTTCAAACCATAATGATAGTTATATACTATCTAAAGAAAATGAAGTCAGTATGTCAACAAGATACCTGTACTTCCATGTCCATTGCACCATTAATCATCAGGTCCAAGCTTTTACAAAAACCTAAATGTCCATCACTGAATAAATACCCAGAGGGAATGTGGTAGATACATTCCATGTCATACTATTCAGCCTTTCAAGGGGAGAAGCCTGCTGTTTATGGCAACATGGATGAACCTGAAGGACATAATGCTAAGTAAGCAAGCAGCATGGCAAATTCCACATGATGTCATGCATGGAGTTTAACAAAGTTAAGCTCAGATGCATAAGGAGTAGGATGATGATTACCAAGGGGTAGCCAGAGGGAGGGAATGTTGATCACAGAGTACAGGGGTTCATATAGATGAGAACAGATTCTCTCAGAATCTAACAGAAAAATATTAGTCAGCAAGAGACTATCATTTATTTCAAACTAGAACAAATTTCAAATCTCCCCATGATAAAAAATAATAGGTGAGAAAGATGTTTAGTGCATTGTTTTAATCTTTATTTCTGTATACCACATATCAAAATACCCCAATATAACATATTGATGTATGTAATTATGGCTTACCAATCACAAAGAATATTAGTACTTTTATGATTATGCTGGCCTTCCCTGTCTGTACCCTGTCTCTTTAAGAGACAAGCTCTGCCCACTCCCAATCTCTCCCTTCCTGCCCAAGGCAAACTGGTCTCTGCTCTCTCTCTCTCCCCCCATACACACCCCTTTTAATAATACTTCACACTCAGTCTCTGTCCACATGGCGCATCCTGTTTCCCACCCTTATGAACCCACCAAAGTTAGTCTTACAAATACTTTTTTTAATTAATTAATTATTTATTTATTTTTGGTTTTTCGAGACAGGGTTTCTCTGTAGCTTTAGTGCTTGTCCTGGAACTAGCTCTGTAGACCAGGCTGTCCTTGAATTCACAGAGATCCGCCTGCCTCTGCCTTCCGAGTGTTGGGATTAAAGGCCTGCACCACCACCGTCCAGCTACAAATACTTCTTTAAACATAAAATTAAAAATTGAAACAAGGCATACATGTTTAACTTTGTTAGCTTGTACTGACATCATGTGAAAAACTTCATACTTCTGACAGAAAACAAAGAATCTTCAGTGAAGATTTTAGACAGGCTACAGTTTTTCCAGTAACATGGACTGAGAAGTAAGGTCATAAATTGCACCTTTCCAGTGGTTCTCAACCTTCTTAATGCTGCAAGCAACCTTTTCATACAGTTCCTCATAGTGTGATGACTCCTAAAATGTGAAATTATTTCCCTTGCTACTTCATAAATATAATTTTGCTACTGTTATGAATCATAATATAAATATCTGTTTCCAATGGTTTTAGATAACCTCTGTGAAAGGGTCGTTTGACATCCCCCACCCCCTCACCCTTCACCTCACCCCTGCCAAAGGGCCAGCGAGCCACAAACTGAGAACCACTGTTCTAGGCTCCTTGAGCTCTTCTGTGTGGGTGAGCAGAGCCAGGTGGAAGTGAGCCTGTGTTAAGAGAAACTAAAAAGTCTGTATCAGCTGATGCATCCAAGTGTTGACACTAATATGTTATTCTCACTTTGTGCTTCTCCTTAGCATTGTTTCTTTGAAGCCTTTCCTCCTTGCTTTTGGATGAATAAATTGCTTTCATGTTATATCTACAACTTCAGCTACTTGCAAACTATAAACTCATTTATTATTGTTTTACTGGTTTATGGGAAGCAAGACCTTTCAACCCCAGGAATGTTGAGATTTTGAAGATGATGACAGAAAGCTGTGAGGGCTGCAGTGTGCTCTGTAGGATGAGTGCCACCTTCTGCCTCTACCCAGTAAATGCCCTCTGCAGTCTCATACGGCCACCTCCCACCACTAAGTGTAACATTTGCAGTCTCTAGACATTTCATAATGTTCCTTGGGAAGCAAACATGCCCTTGGTGCAGAACTATTGATCTACAGATTGTGATGTGTATTAATTCCTAATTATGTCACTTTTCATCTGATATAAGGACATTTTGCACTACTAACCCAATTTAACTCCTCTTTCCTCTTGTTCTAGTCTCCCAAGGGCATTCATTAAATTTTACATTATACCAGATGCTTTACATGTAACTGCTATACATCATGTATATAATATATTGGCTTTCATAAATATTAGCATTATTTTAAACAATCCTCACTGAGGTTAACCTGAATTCAGGTTCTTTGACCTTTATTAATATAATTTCTATGGAATTGTTTTTACTTTTCCTGAAGGCGTTTTGCTTTGATGTATGTGAACTTGCTCATGTTGAATCCTACCAGGTTTTGCATATTCACCAACACTATTTTCATCTTTATGTTGAAGGAAATATCCTGTTGTCAGTTATTTTCTTTGAGCTCTTTAATGATATTGTCCCACTGTGTTCTGAATTCCAGTTTCTATTGAAATACAACTACAGACTAGTTATAATTTATTTGGATGCATTGCCTATTTTATTCTCTGAAAACTTTGAAGTTGTTTTTTGTGTGTTTTTTCCATGCCTATGGTTTCCCTCGCCCACAGTTTATTTTTCCATGTATGGGACCTTTTCGTTTTGTTTTGTTTAATCAATCCTACTCAGTGGCTCCTGGACTTTGTGAGCCTGTTTTAGTTTTTTTATCATTAGTTTTGAGAAATGGTTTTGACAGTGTCCTCAAATATTGTGTGTTTCCATTTTTATTCTTTAGTTTTTGACATCAATTGCACACTTCATGTTCTTTTTTCCCGAATTTTTATTTCCACCCCTCCACTTGCTTCCTTTTCAATTTAGGCATTTTCTGCTGACCAACTTCCTAGTATCTGCTTCCTTTTTTGGTGTCTGCTATGTGAATAAATTCGTCTGCTGAATTCCTAACTAGAGCTTCCATTTTTTATTAATTTCTTTTCTTTTTTTCTTCATTTTACATTGCAAACATGGTTCTTCCTCTTACCCCTCCTCATGCCCCCCCTTTTCCTCTCCAGCCCCCTCCCCATCTACTCCTCCTAAAAGGTAAATGCTCCCATAGGAAGTCAACAAAGTCTGGAACATTAAATTGGTGCAGGACCAAGCCCTTCTCCCCTGCATCAAGGCTGAGCATGGCATCCCACCATAAGGAATGGGCTCCAATAAGCTAGCTCATGCACCAGGGATAGATCGATCTTGGTCCTACTACCGGGGATCCCTCAGATAATCCAAGCTTCACCACTGTCTCCTACATATGGAAGGCCTCATTCGGTCCCATGGAGGCTCCACAGCTGTCAGTCTAGAGTTCATGAGTTTCCCTGAGCTTGGTTCAGCTATCTCTGTAGATTTCTCCATCATGATCTCGATTTCCCTTGTTTGTATAGTCCCTTCTCCCTATCTTCGATTGGATTCCCAGAGTCTGGCCTGGTGCTTGGTTGTGGATCTCTGCATCTGTTTCCATCAGTTGCTGTATGAAGACTCTGATGACAGCTGGGGCATTCACCAATCTGATTACAGGCTGGGTAAATGAACAGGAAGTACAGATGCAAGCATAAAGAACAGAAAATAAGAGATTGAAGAGTCTCCATTTCTTAGTCCTAGAATTTCCACTTGAATTTGCCTGTATATTCTGGTATTACAATAAAATTCTCCTTACTTAATTTGTTTTGTTTTCTTTTTACAGTTAAAACTACCTTAAAGATGATACTTAGTAATTATTACACTTAGAGTATTCTGGTTGTTACCCTGTTTGCTGACTTTTTAATCTCTTAAATTACACCAATTTCTTCCTGTTTCTTGTCATGCTTTCTAGGTTTTTCACTAATAGTGAACTGTATTTAACTAGAAAATGGTGGGTTTCTGTATGCTGCTTTTCGTCTTGGTGAGATTTTGTTCTTCAGTGGTCAGTTGAGGAGGAGATGACCTCTGCAGGGTAGTTGGGACTGCTGGGGGTTCTCACTTGCTGGCTGTATCCTTTCAACGTTTCAAAGGGAAGCCAAGAACTTAATCAAGGTCCCTCCCAGCATTCATGTCTTTAACACATCTCTTTTTCTCTCCGGAGCATTTCAAATGGAAACTTCTGCTGAATGTTTGTTCTCCCAACAGTCACTTTCTTCTTACATAGTCTGACAATCTAAGGACAGTCAGTGGCTTGAGGAATGGTTTTTCTCATCCAGAGTCAAGGAAACTCTGCTTCTTTGGTGTCTCTCCAGTGTCTTCCGTGACCTGCTGCTTTCTTCTGCTTAACCTTTGTAGTTATTTGCAGTGGAAATTCATCAGGTACAAACCACTCTGTCACAGGCAGCAGTGGAAATCCTACCATACTTATTTTGTAATTGAATCAACATATTAGACTTAGAAGTGCAAGAAAAATTTTAAACATAAAGGGAGAATATTTTGTGTCATTTGTATGCATGCTTTTGTCTGCCTTCAAATTTCTGAGTTATGCTGTATTATAGCAAAATGTGCAGACCTTAAATTTACAGTTTGATAAGCTTTGACAGATGTGTGTACTTATGTAAATATTTCGTTTTAATTTTAAAGGCATTTTCTTTGTATTAATTAACCTAATCAAAACTAAACAGTTTTGACATCATAGTCAAAATTCATAAATCAAAAGCAGTCTTCATACATTGGATTTTACACTATTTACCTAAGCAACTGTGAATTACTATTTTAATATACATTTCCATACCTAGCTTTTGGGAGGAGATTAAACGTTTTCTAAATTTAAGGCAGTTTCTGACTTTGTTTTTAAATTAAGTATCTCAAATCGCTATTTTCAGTAATAAATAACTCTCAGTCTGGAAATTTTGTTTATTTTTAAACTGCTTTTTTATCACATAGTAAATCATTTTATTGCTCAAAGATTAAAAATAAAACTAGTCAGAATGTCCTCCACTAAGTCTATTCTCAATAAGTCTATCCTGAATGTAACAAATATTTGCAGCTCAATATATGCTTCCTGATACTTTATACATATTGTTTTTAAAATAAAAATACCATTCATAAATGTAAATAAACTATTTTCTCTTAAAATTTTTCAGTAATAATTTCCCTTTTATCTACAATTACATCTCTCTTTTAAATGAGAATTTAAGCATAAAGAATCTTACATAAAGAATCTTTTCTTTGATTGTACCCTAGTTTTGAAAATGTGGATTATTTCGAGTAATTTGATTGTACATTCCCAAACTGAAAAAAAAGAAAAACCAAAACCAAAAAACCTGCGTCTACTGTTTCTTAAGATGTATGTCTGTGGATTGCTTAGCTAAGGTTATGAGTGCTTATCTTTTACATCACTAATGTTGAACTTTGTCAAAAATTTGAAGTATAGATTCATATAATCATGTGTTTTCTCCTCAACATGTTCAGATGGTCAATCATCTGATTGATTTTTTAAATTTTTAAGTAGCCTTGTTTCCATATCATAAACTTGGTCTGGCTATGCTATAGGATCCTTACAAACTGTTGAATATAATTTGATAAGAATTTAATGAATTGCATATCTGTAACCTTGAGTGATATTGAGTCTGTGTGGTTTTTTTTCTTTTTGTGAGTTTGTTTTATCTGAGTATAATAATCACAAACACTTCTAAGGACTTCTTATTTTTATCTGTGATGCTTCTTATGAGAAATCTTTGCCAGTTTGTACTTTTAGCTTGTGGAAAAGGTTTTATTTTCTGCCTCATTTCATCAACACACTTAGAAAGTATTCCATGATTTCTGTCTTTACTGCTGAGGTTGGGTCTTTTTCTCTTCTCTGCCTCATATGTATGTAGACATACACATGTATGAAGGTCTGAATACCTGCTCCCACCCTCCGTGCACTTTGCATGTTTGTGGTGTTGACTCATCAGAGCTCTTTATTAAGGTCCATTCTCACTGAGGATGCCGTCTCCTGATTGTCATTTGTCTTCTGGGCATACTTGGGGTTGCAGCTCGGGACCTCAAGCTGGAACAGGTTAAAGGGGCTTAGGAGGCTGAAGCTGAAGAGTTAAGTTTCAGGCCAGGCCACTTATGGACTGGCTGCTTACACAAAGGACTGGGGAACTTTTTACAAACAGAAAAGATTTTGATTCCAGGACAGTCAGGACTGTTTCACAGAGAAGCCCTGTCTAGAAAACAAACAAACAGACAAACAAACACAAAAGATTTTGAAACCCACAGGAGGTGGAGCCTTCAGGTTCTGCTGGCCAGCTGATACGAGGTATGTGAGAGAAAGGTGTGATATACGTGGATCATGTCCAGAAGCCTGGCCTAGGCAGTGTGTTGACACCTGGTGCCTCATCTAATAAGCGTGAATCTCTAAGTTAAGACTGCTGGCCACAGTTCCTGATATTGGGGAGACTGTCCAGTGAAAACCAAAACAAATTTTAAAAAATCAAAATGAATTCACAGCCAGACCCCATTCGAATGCTATTTTCAATGCCCTTCGGACATCTGTGCCTGATTGCACAGTTAATTTTAATAACCTTAGTTATTCTGTTTCTCAAGAACCCACAGAAACTCAAAAGCATAAAGGTCACTATTGAGCCACTCTCTGTCTTTGGTAAAGAGCTGGGACTTTCCTGGGACTCTTGTTCTTTTACCTTCCCTCTTTTGGGGTTTGTGTGACACTCCTGACTGAGGGGTTTGTGGTTGGTTGAGTTGCTAGTGATTTCAACAAGTGGCATTTGTGCCTTTGCAGTTATCAACAATGGATGAGGCAGCTTTGAACCTTGGGTGAATGGTGCAGACACTAGGGAGGAAACACTCCGATTAACATTGGTGTTAGACCTGTGGCCACACAGGCACAATAGGTACTCTACAGCATCCAGCTTCGGGTTAGTGGGCGAGAGAGCCTGCTAAGTATGAACAAAGGCAGGGCTGTCATGGTACGGGAGTGACTGGAGTGATGCCAGGAAAGGTCCTGAGCAGAAAACCTTGCAGAGAATTCAGAACAAAAATCACCTCTCAATTCTATTGTTCCCAATCCTCGGAGCTATTAAAAAGTTCACGTTTGACTAATTTCACAAATCATTAATCAGCCACTATGTACTCTATAGAGCTTGTGGTCACATTAGAGCCCCCAAGCAATTAAAATTCTTTCCTCCCATGTAGCAAGGCCCATCAACATGGCTAGAAATCTGAAGTGGCTGGCCTATGCAGACTAAGCTGCTGCATCAGACCTCTATCTGAGATGCCTAAGATGCGTGCATGTGTTGCATCTCAATTTTCCCTTCTCACTCTGCAAAAACACTGAAGATCCTACATGTCTTAATCAAATTGTCCTGGGTTCTGTGGAAGCAGGGCATGAAGTCCCTTCCTTTTTATTTATACTTAGAACATTATCAGACACCTTATTCAGCTCTTGCCTCACCAAACTTACATAATTCCAAGATGAATGAACCGAGCCCTTGCCCAGGAGAAGCCAATGGCAGGTCTATCATAATGTGCGAATTGATACCATTGTTGCTACACAAGTGCATCCACTGACCAAACTTCTGTGAGGCCACGAAAAGGGATGCCCATAAGTGCACTGGGCATCACATGGAATTTTGCAGAACTGTCCATAGGGCTTGCAGCAGTAGTCAGGACTGTGGGGATGCTGGGAAATGGAGAACAACAATGTGTACAGAGACACAGCGGGATCCTGAGGTAGCGACTGGAGCTGAAGATTCCTGGTAAGAAAGAGCAGAGGTGAGCCTGGCTGTGAGGAAAGTAGCAGGTCGAGAAGAGGCCATGGCACGTGTGTGTATTTTCTTGTACAGAAAAGCAGGGCTTTGGGGTCATACCGAGATGTAGGACACAAGTAGGGCATGGGGTAGGGAACTTTTGTTGGGGAATTTAGGTTCTCAACCTTGAATTCCATTTCATTATTAACATCAGATGATTCTGCAGCCACTTTAAGGAAGTGGGTTCTATAGTCAACCAAGGCACAGTTCTGGAGACTTTGTTTGCACTTAAACACATAGGGTGGACACTCATGAGAACTGATAGTGGGGCAGATATAACACTTTTAAATATTATCTGCAAGGCTTCGTGATGCTCTTTTATTTTGTTGACATCTTACTGCATTGACTTTTTAAAAGTTATCTCTTATTTAAAAGTTTTTTCTCATTTTACATACCAACCACAGTTCCCCCTCCCTCCTT
>JAQHUG010000233.1:2858384-2874166 GCA_028555095.1 Dicrostonyx torquatus | reverse complement strand
GTTCTGAGCTAGTGTGGGATTGCTTTATAGTGCCTGTCTTCACTGCCTCTTTCTGGCCTTTGGCTTCTTTCAGTTCTGGCAGATGAGCTTCTCATTGTGGAAGCAGGAGTGGCCAGCAGCAGGTTCCATCCACATCCTCACAGCATTCTGTTTCAGAGCAAAGATAGAACATCATATTCTACATCTCAGTGTGTGAAAATAGATGTTTGTCCATTCAAGGGAATAAGCACCAATCAGCAGCCATTCATTGATATGTTTCTTTAACAAGAAAGAAGGCCTCTATGTCTGGCCCCTCTTAAGATCATATAATTGGAATGGGGGATGCCTATGTCAAAAGAGAGAGATAAGAAGGGATTCCTGACAGCAAAACAGAGCAAAAGAATAGTCCAGAGACTTGCCAACCACCCTGCTATTCTAATTGTCACAAATAAGTCAAGCTCCGATTTAAAGACAGAGAAATTTTTTCTGAATTTTCACAAGATTTTATTCTTCACAGTAAAGAGATTATTCCCTAAAATTCATGTGATTTAATATTCCTAAAAGCTTTTATATAAAAAAATTAGAACTTGTGAGAGAAAGTATTTGTCAGACCACACATCCTGATTTAGCGCTCAGAAAATGTGGTCCTTGCCATAGGTAAAGACAGCAGACCACGGGCAGCTGGGTGTCTGTCATCCTTCTACCTGCCCACCTACAGGGCTCTGTTTCTTGGCAGGGAAACTAGCCTGCTTGAGCACTCATGAATATATATTTAATGGTGCAACATTTATATGATGCCAAGGAGACTCTGAAGTGACTAAATTTAAAATAAATCTTAATACCTACAGCAAGAAAGGGAAGTGGAAGGAAATAGAGAATCCTATGTGAGTTGAGAAGACACAGTGCAAAAAAGCTCAGACCATGTACATCAGGACTCTTGTGCCCTCCCTCTGTTCCATGAGGACAGGTTACAGCCATTTCAGACTTCCAGCTTAAGGAAGCAGAAAATGGAAAGAGATGCATCATACCATTTCTAGTTAGGCAAACAAAGTGCAGACTCTCCCTTGCTACTGTCACCTACCTGAAGGAACCAACAGAAAACAGAGTGAATTGGATGCAGGGGGACACTCTGACACAGTGTGAGAGGAAGAGTTGATTAGGTTTTTATTGGGCATCATGTAACATCATTTAAACATTACCTTTAAATCAATGTGGTGTCATTAATAAGTGACAGATTTAGAACTGGGGAAGTGACTCAGTGAGTATAAAATGCTGCATACATGTGAAGACCTGGGTTCAAGTCCTCACAAACCACGTAAAACTGAGCACAGAAGTTCCAGTCCCATTCTTCCTAGGGAAAATGAGAGGTGGAAACAGGAGAATCACTGGTTAGCCTGGAAAACACACTGGTTTCGAAAAGAAAAGAGAGTCTGTCTCAAACAAGGCAAGGACTGGCACTTTAGATTGTCCTTTGACCTTCACATGCATGCATTCTATGTGACCGCACACACATACACACACACACACACACACACACACACACACACCAGTCACTCACACAAGGTGACTAATTTAAAAGATAGAAAATCTAGCACCAGAAAGAAAAATATGTTAGAGCAATGTTAGACTGAGAAGTGGAGGCTCATGTAAGAAGATACATTTTGTTATAATGCTGGCTCTTGGAAAATTGAAGAGAAAGAAAAATTCAATGAAATTGAAAACTCTTTGGGAAGTCCAAGTGGCTTAGTGTTCACCTTCCTGTGGGGATGGAGGTAGGAAGAACAGTTGTGGGGGGTTTCTAATATTCCTAAGCAAGAGTGGACAGAAGTGGCATTCACCAAGACATCAAATGCACATGGAATCAGAAGTGTTGTACAAAGGGGAAATCTACAGAGTCAGTCAGTTCTACCCCTTTGAGCTCTAGAAAAGCCTCTTCTTGAGATAGAGACAGGAAAGTGCACCCTGTGATAATTGTCCCTGCAACACTGAGAGGCAAGAGAGCTCTGTGGAACAGATAATTAAGGTAATACTATGGAATGAAGAAATAATCCAGGCAGAAAACACAGAGTCACTTCCAGTAATAGGAAAAAAACAAGATAGAGTCGTCCATGGAAGCAAAGTTAGGAAAGAGTTTTAAAACTGTTTGCGCTACACTGTCAAGTGATGACACAAAGGCAAACTAGATGAGCACTGTAGACTCTTCTGTGAAGCTCTGTGTTCAGGGCACAAGAGTTGGCATGGTGAGAAGAGAACCAACATAGTGTTAGACCTGGATAAATGGAGGCAAGGAATACCCACAGTGCTCCAGGCATCTGGCCACAGGTTGTTTTATTTATTTTAATAGGAAAGTATTAGAGATAAATGAGAACAGAGAATAATTACTGAAGGAAACAAGTAGAAAGAAGAATTGAATGAGACCCTGGGTCCACAGAAAGAAACTAATTCAGTGGCAGAGACAGTCTCATTGACTCCAAACATGACTTCTTCCTTTGGGAGATGTAGAAACAACGCCAGAGAACAGAAAAACCATCCCAAAGATATGACTCAGGCGAACAAAGGCAAAGCTAGAATCTGGTGTAAGATACAAACTAACACTTAGAAGGTCTGGGAAACTGGTGGAACCAGCAAATTTAATCATAAGAAAAAATTACAAATGAGTTGAGTCAGAATCAATGGAATTAGTTTCCCGCAGGTACATCCCGTCAGTATTTTTAAAATTTTTTTAATTGATTTTCTTGAGCTATAAATTTTTCTATGCTCTGCTCCCTTCCTCTCCCCTCCCCTTCAATCCTCTCCCATGGTCCCCATGCTCCGAATTTACTCAAGAGATCTTGTCTCTTTCTACTTCCCATGTAGATTAGATCTATGTATGTCTCTCTTGGGGTCCTCATTGTTGTCTAGGTTCTCTGTGATTGTGATTTGTTGACTGGTTTTCTTTGCTTTATGTCTAAAAGTCACTTAAGAGTGAGTATATATGATATTTGCCTTTCTGGGTCTGGGTTACCTCACTCAATATGGTGTTTTCTAGATTCATCCATTTGCCTGCAAATTTCAAGATGTCATTATTTTTTGTCATTTATTTTTTACTCCATTGTGTAAATTACAGCATTTTCTTTACCCATTCTTTGGTTGAGGAGCATTTAGATTGTTTCCAGGTTCTGGCTATGACAAACAATACTGCTATGAACATAGTTGAGCACATGTCCTTGTGGTATGATTGAGCATCCTTTGGGTGTATACCCAAAAGTGGTATTACTTGGTCTTGAGGAAGATTATTTCCTAATTTTCTGAGAAATCACCATACTGATATTCAAAGGGGCTGTACCAGTTTGCACTCCCATCAGAAATGTAGGAGTATTCCCTTTACCCCACATCCTCTCAGGCATAAGCTGTCATCAGTGTTTTTGAGTTTGGCCATTCCTACAGGTGTAAGATGGAATCTCAGAGTTGTTTTGATTTCCATTTCTCTGATGACTAAGGATGTTGAGCATTTTCTTAAATGTCTTTCAGCCATTTGAGATTCCTCTGTTCAGAGTTCTCTGTTTGGGTCTATACCCTATTTTGTTTTTTATTGGATTGTTTGTTCTTTTGATGACCAATTTATTGAGCTCTTTGTATATTTTGGAGATCAGTCCTCTGTCTGATGTAGGGTTGGTGAAGACCTTTTTCCATTCTGTAGGCTGCTATTTTGTCTTGTTGACCGTGTCCTTTGCTTTACAGAAGTTTCTTAGTTTCAGGAGGTCACATTTATTGTTTCTCTCAGTATCTGTGCTACTAGGGTTATGTTTAGGAAGTGGTCTTCTGTGCCAATGTGTTCAAGTGAACTTTCCACTTTCTCTTCTCTGAGGTTCAGTGTGGTTGGCCTTATGTTGAGGTCTTTAATCCACTTGGACTTGAGTTTTGTGCATGGTGAGAGAAATGGATCTGTTTTCATTCTTCTACATGTTGATATCCAGTAGTTCCAGCACCATTTGTTGAAGATGCTTTCTTTTTCCTATTTTATATTTTTTGCTTCTTAGTAAAAAGAAAGGTATTCATAGATTAGTATCTGGTTCTTAAATTAGGTTCCATTGATCCTCCTGTCTGTTTTTATGCCAATACCAGTATGTTTTCAGTACTATAGCTCTGTAGTAGTGTTTGAAGTCAGGGATTGTGATGCCTCCAGAAGTTCCTTTATTGTATAGTATTGTTTTAGCTATCCTGGGTTTTTTGCTTTTCCATATGAAGTTGAATACTGTTCTTTCAAGGTCTGTGAAGAATTTTGCTGGGCATTGCATTGAATCTGCAGGTTGCTTTTAGTAAGATTGCCATTTTTACTATGTCAATTCTACCTACCTAAGAGCATGGGAGATCTTTCCACTTTCTGGTGTCTTCTTTAATTTCTTTCTTCAAAGATTTAAAGTTCTTGTCATACAGGTCTTCTACTTATTTGGTTAGAGTTACTCCAAGATATTTTATGCTATTTGTGGCTATTGTGAAGGGTTATGTTTCTTTGATTTCTTTCTCAGCCCATTTATCATCTGCATACAGGAGGGCTACTGATTTTTTAATCTTGTATCCTGCTATATTACTGAAAGTGTTTATGAGTTGTCAAAGTTCCTCGGTAGAAATTTTGGGGTCACTTATGTAAACTATATCATCAGCAAATCGAGTTTGACTTCTTTTTTAATTTGTATCTCCTTTATCTCCTTTTGTTGTCTTATTACTTTAGCTAACACCTTAAGAACTATATCGAATAGATATGGAGAGAGTGGACAACCTTGTCTTGTTCCTGATTTCAGTGGGATCACTTTGAGTTTCTCTTTATTTAGTTTGATGTTGGCTGTTGGTTTACTCTCAGCCAGTCTGTCTTACCAGCTATGAAAAGATTCATTGCTATTTCTCTCTCCCCCCTCTCTGTGTGTATGTGTGTTAAAAAATGAAAATCAAAACAAACAAAATGTAATAAGACAATAAGTGCCAAAAACAAATCAAAAAGACATTGTTTCCTCGGCATCATCTGCAGTCTCTGGCTCCTACTATCCTTTTTCTTCCTCTTCCACACAGATCCTGAGCCTTTGGATCTGTGATGGAGGGCTTTGATGAAGTCATTTTATTGCTATGCTCCTTTATCAGAATACTAGTAGGTTTTCTCCTTGGCTCATGACCAGTCTACTTATAGGTTCTTGGCCATATGAAGTTGTATGACTATGGAGGAAAGAAGGACCTTAGATGAGTTAGGGGAAGGGGAAAACATGATAAAAATATATTATATGAAAAAGCCACATATAAAAACATGGAGTTTGTTTTGTGTTGACCAACTACTCCTGGGCATGGGGCCTGCCTGGGAGAGTGTTTGTTATACCCAGTGACATTCCACTGAGGAAAATTTATTTATTGCCAGCAAGTATCAAATCCAAACATCTTCTGGCTTAGTGGTAGAACCATGTGGCCACTTCCCTCTCTCAGTGCTGATTCCATCTGATTTGAACTTATGCAGGTCCTATGTATGCTGCCGCGGTCCCTGTGAGGTCCTGTATGCATCGGTCCTGCAGGGTCTGGAAGACACTGTTCCTTTGAATCATCTACCACCTTTGGCTCTCACAGTCTTTCTGCTCCTCTTCAACATGGATCCCTGAGCCTTGAAGAGAAGGGTTTGATATAAACATCCCATAAAGGACTACGTGCTCCAAAGTCTATATGTTGTCGGTGTGGGTCTCTGTGTTAATCTCTATCTACTGCAATAAGAAGCTTCTCTTATGAGGGCTGAGTGATAAGATAATCTATTATTCCAGTAATATATCATCGGGAATCATTTTATATTGTCGTGTTCCTTTCGTAGGAAAACAGAATGCTTTCTCCTAGGCTCATGACTTATCTAGCCCTAGGTTCTAGGCCACATGAAGTTAGGTGGGTATGGAGGTAGGAAGGACCTAGGAGGAGTTGGAGGTGGGGGAGGAGCATGTTCAAGATATATTATATGAAAAAAACTAAAATAAAAAAAAGACTCAAAATTGCTTTTAAAAGGATGAACTGAAAGAGAATCAGTTGCATTCTCCCATCCCTCAGTTCCCTGTCAGGTGTGTTCAGTAGTAAATTATGGCACTCTCTGACTAGGGTCTGGTCCCGTGTCTGTGCCCCCCTCAAGTGTGTTCTGCAATAAATCATGGTCCTCTCTGACTAGGGTCTGTCCATGCACCTTGATTTTCTAATTCTCTGAGCTCCACCTCAACTGCTAAAGCATTTCCCTGGGGAGCTTTTAGGCATCTGCATCCCGGCTTCGTTATGCTCTTTCCTTATATCAATAGTCTGTGCATCTCAGACTGTGCCTTATGGTACCCAGCTAACTAATGCATGATTCTGAAAGTGTAAATATAAATACGCATAACAAAGTGCATTAGAAAGGAGCTGCAGATTTTATCTGCCTAAAAGCTGCAGGTCCATCAGTATGCTCGACACGAAACCTGTAAAGATGTATTAGCACTGGCTCCCACAGGCCATGGGATGCGTGGAAGTGTCCTTCAGCACAAAACTTGATTCAGTATCAGTGTTCCGAGGCTACCTGGCTTCCTTTGTGCTCCCACACAGCTATTACTATCAAGTGAGAGAAACAGGCATAATAAACTATGACAAAAGAAAGGAAAAGGATTTAGGAGACATGTGAAGGGGCAGAGCCTAACAGAGTCATCGCAGCAAGAGTAGGCAGAAGCCAAGCCACCATGGGCTCCAGCCCTGCACTACAGAGCACGCTTACATTTTGCTGAGCCATTTTTAGCAGGTTGTTTTGTTCTTTGTTTATTTTTGTTTGTTATCTTAAGATTGCAATTTAAGATTATGAACTGACAGATTTCCCAAGAGGAAACCCACTTTCTTTCTGTTCATCGAGCCTCTCTCATTCCTTTTGGTATGTTTATACACTCTAAGTTTTTTTGCTTTTTTGAAAATTTTAGGTATTATAGTTCTAGTTTTTAGATTTATTAATTCTTTTTACTTTCCTTATCTAGGTTTCTTAGTTTGAGGCACATTGCTTACACATTCCTGTTTTCTTCACTCGTATAGTTATCAGCCTCTGCTTCAACTCTTGAAGTTGGATAATCTGAGGGTCGGTCTCCACTGATATTGTTTTTTTCCTTGAGAATGTATCCTTTCCTTTGGTTATTTGCATGCTTTTAATAACTTTGCATTGTGGCTATAAAATTATGGAGATTCTATGGAATGTTATTAGCTCTAACAGGAAATCATTTAACTGAAATCCCTACTTATTTGGGATGACTGCTTTTTCCCGTCTAGCCATCTTTTCTCTGCCCCTGAGTTCCTTCTCATTGACACAGTGCATATGTGGCTCATGGGTCAGCCAGAGCCAAGGACTCTGAATTCAGGATGCTTTCTGATCCTTCAAGCATCCTAGCTCTTCCCAGGAGTTTTGGTTCATTTATGTCTAGTTTCTTGTGCCTCAGACCAGCAGGATTGTGATTTCTTTCTACTAGTGTTCTGCCACCCCATGGACCACATTGAACACATTTGACTGTGAATGAAATACAATTTCTCTTTCTCTGCTCTCCCAAATCTGCTCATTTTGTTCCTTCTAAATTACTCAAAGGGGCTGCTTTTGGTATTTTGTCCAAAATATATCCTTACTATACTCAGAAAGAATCAATGGAGTCTTTATCGGCAGAAAAAAAAAACTGACATTAACATGGAGTTTATTTGAACCAGAACTCAGCATAATGAAAGAGGGGGCAGAGCGAGTAAGGGACCCAGAATTATCCAATCCTAGCATCTTCCAGCCTTCCTCTCTCAGTTCCATAGCAGCAGGCTTGGACTTTCTCCTCTCACAGTTTCTATGAGCAGGTTTGGACTTTCTTCTCTCACAGCAGAGAACACTGAGCTGAACATAGGGTTGATTTGGTAAATCTCACATAACTAGAATGTGTGGAGTACTCAAATGTAAGAGTACCCCTCTCCAAATTTACTTTGCTTCCTTGGCACCACACTGCATGCTACTCTTTACAAATCCATAAAAGATTCAGGCTAAATTGGAATGGTTTATTTTTTTTCTTAAAATAAAGAATTGAAACTTTTCCAGTGAAGATTATATTCCTGAAGAGTAGTCAAACTACTTTGGCTAAATCTTTAAAACTTCCTATTGAATGTTTCCTGTTGCACTAGGAAGAAATAGTTAAAATCCTATACATGTAAGATTTAATTAAGCCAAAAAAGCAGGGAACCAGAAAAATATGGGAAATTAAATTTGCATTTCTTCATTATGGAAATAAAACTGAAACACAGAAGGAGGAGCAAAGGCTAAGAATTTTTTCAAGTACCGCCTCACACATTCCCTTCCCACGGAAACACTGTAGGGCTCTCCTCCTCGGATGTGCTCACCAACGCGCATAATAACAATGGTTCCAGACTTTACTATATTTCTCTTCAAATCTATGTGCACTTTACCTTTCTCTCTGGGCCTCTGAGAAGAAATCAAGAGAGCACTGCGTCTCATGCAGATGGGAAACATTAAAGAGGATAGAATGTCTCTTGTGGTACTGAGACAATGGCAACTTAAAGTTGTCAAGTCTCTTGTTTGGTAAAGAATACACACCATTGATCATGGTGATCAAGGAGCATCCAGGGAAGTTAGCAACAAACTGTTTTCCTCTTCAGGAAGAATTGAGCAACCTGCAAGATATTGTCACCTCCACTATCTTCAGGGCTCAACTTCTGTCATTTTTGCTTCTCTGCCTACTGATGTGGTTTGGATACAGACATTGTCTCCCAGAGTCCCATGTGCTAAAGGCTTGGTTGATAAGATTATGCCATTGGGAGATATGGTGGAACGTTTAGGAGGTGGAGTCTAGGAGAGGTCTTTACGTCACTAAAAGCATGCCCTCCAAAACGATGCACGATCCTTGTCTCTTCCTGCTTCTTGGCTCATGATGTTGGTGTTTTACTCCAGCATATGCTCCTGCCATGATTCCTCATGCTTACAAGTGGTCCAAATCAATGGGGCCACTCTGTCTTGAACTGAACCTCTGAAGAGGTTCTCAAACCTTTTCTTCTTGTGAATGAATAGCCTCCCATGCTTATAGCTGCACAAAGCTGCCTGACGCAACTTCATTCTTTTCCATTTTCACGTATTTCTCTGCAGATCTTTATGTTTTGTGGCAACTAGAGATTCTGCTGAGAGCTTAGCCTTTAGGCATCCACAAATAAGAGAAATGATGCTTTTACTAGATGCCACTTAATGCTGCATAATACAGGGAATGGCTCCTTGCTATTAGAACAATCCAGCTTCAGTAGAGGCACTCGATTGGAGAGATGGCTCAATCTCTTAAGATTTAGTAACTACTAAAATCACAGTATTTTTATGCAGTCACAACTAACTCCCAGACACAAGGAAGGCAAGCAAAGCTTGCAGCCCTTGCATTAAGAAGATTCAGGCTTTATATCTACTATATACCACTTACAGTTTCAGGTCTGTGGCGTGAACAAGTCTTTTAATTAATCTAGTTTGGATATGAGCCTGAGGGTAGGGACCTGTTACTCTTCCTTTACAGTGTAACTTGAACACTTCCCATAGCTTTAAATACTTGATAAATGCATATTTTTGAAATATATGTGTCTCTGGTGTGTTTTGCACTGAAATTTCCAGAATTTTTAATTGCCCTGATTGTCATTCAAAAGGCAACATTTATTAATAGCTAAGTTTTCGATATAGCCACTTTGTGAATCTCAGGCCAGAAGTGGAGATGATATTTTCTTCAGAGACTCTCTAGATCGCTGAGCTGTGATCACATTAATGTGGGAAGACTACAAAACTTATAACAACCTACGAATTTCTTGGGCAGAACCTCATGACGGCATAAATAATACAGTGGGGACAGCAGCCAAATGCATAGTCACTCTCAGTCCCAGTTACGAACTATCACATGATTTCAAAGGCATGTGGTTCTTAGGCCAGTGTGAAAAAGTCAGAAGCGTTCCTATCTCCCTTCTCACAGTTGCTAGTCTTCCTGAGGAAAAAGGAGCATTGCAGACAATGTCAACTTATAACTAAGGATTCCATGATTAATGCTGCGGAATGTGGGGAATGGATTCTTTCTGCTAGAACAATACAGCATCAACAGAGGCACTGGGTTGGAGAGATGGTCCCACCCATCCCTTAAAATTCAGTAACTACTGAAATCCCAGTATTTTGATGCTGTCACGACTAACTCTCAGACATAGGAAGGCAAGGAAAGCTTGTGGTCAGTTCACTGAGAAGATTCAGGCATGGCAAGGATTCTGCTGATGAAATTGAGAGTAGCTATAAAGACATCTTCTAAAATATCATTTTAAATGAGGAATTCTAGAAAGAATCTATATCTCTAATAACAGGGAGTTGGATAGACAAGCCATGAAAAATTCATACAATCAAAAGCTTTTCAGAAATAATAAATGCTATGTTGAGATGGGCAATTACCTGGACAGATATTAAAACACATTGTTAAATGAAAACAATGAATTATAAATGTGTATTTGAGTAGCTCTTTCGTAGAAAATACCCACCATCATCTTCTCTCCTGCAAGCTTATCAGTTAAGGGCTACACAGCAAACTGCACAGCCTGATCAGCTCACTGTGCAAAGGTTATGAGGCATTTTAGGTTTATTTCTCTTTTTTTTTTCTTCAAGTGTTTGATATTTTTGCTGTTGGGTGTGTCTTACTTTTAGGGAAAGAAAAAACAGGATGAATAATAATGAGCTAGTGCTAGGTGGAGAAAGACAAGGCCAATGGCCTGGGGGATGAACTTCCGTTTTGACTCCCAGAGTCACCCTCAAAGTGACTTCACAAAGCTACAGTAGTTATAGCTGTGTCCTAACAGGTTTGGCTATTAGTTGTCTTTAAGCTTGCCTGCAATATAAACCAAAGCATGTCTATCTAAGTCCTGCTCAGACCCCCACCTTCAAAATTCAAGCAGCCACAACACACACACAAAAAAATCCTCTTCTTCCTGATGAGTGGGGCCACAGATGCTGTACTAATCTGAACCAATTTTATGAATGGTTGATTGGCACTATTTTACTATATAGTGTGTGTATATGTGTGTGTGTGTGTGTATACCTGTAACACACTTCCCTATAATACATGTACAAGCTAAGAGTGAACTGTCATTTATTAATAATCTTGGTAGATTTTTTGACACCTAGATATGTTTTAGCTATGCTAGCTGCCTTATTCCTTAGCATATTGCATAGAAGTGGGTATGTATAGTCACATAATATTCCCAAGTAAAACTGAGACTTTTACTGTTTAAGAACTTGTTTGTGTGTTTACTACTTTAATATATAAACAGCATATTCAGAGTTGCTTCAAAGCTAGTTTTCCTTGAGGTAAATCACTATTCATGACTCAGTGGGTATCAATGGCAAAGGTTCAAATAAAACTCATTTGGTCCAGCTAAAGATTTTAATCGAAGATGGTATGCTGAGGCATGAACAGGAAGTCAAAAGGACTAAAGATAATATTCCCGAACTGATGAAAAGGTGACACCAAGGAGAAGGGTCACCCAAGGTCACAGGCAGTCTAAATAAAGTCCAAGAGCTCAGGGGAACAGAAGCAGGTAGGTAGTTAATGGATCTGTCTTCCCACCCACCAGCTTCTTGTGCTTAAACCCAGTTGAAGAGCCCCAGGAAGTGCTCCAGAGGGGTGCAAAGCCCCAAGACAAGGACAGTGGGGAGGTAAACAGAATGGATAGCAGTGCTGAACAGGGAACAAAGAGTGAAAAGATGGGCATGTTCAGCTTATTCATGCTTGGATCTTTTTCAAGTGTCAGCTCTGTCCCAGACACTAAGGAGAGATAGGCTTAACTCAACGAGCTCTGCTTGGGCTTTGTAAGATCAGTCAGGGACAGCCCACAAGGCAGCTTCCTTTCTGGAGACTATTCTATTTACAGAGTTTCAATAGTGGCAGCTCTGTGCGGGTTGGACTACCAGTGAGGTTGACTACATCTCGCGTTTGCTTGATGTTCTGCATAATGGAGCTTTCTGAAAAGCTGACCTATAGAAGGGCAGCACTTTTGGTAATTAAAACTGGGGTTAAAACACAGTTGTGTTTTAGAATTTGACGTAAGGGAGCTTTCACTGTTCTTTGTTGACTTTAAAGGAAAAGCGCAAAAAAAAAAAAAAAGGCACAACCCAGGAAAGGCGACAGGAAGCAGGAACAAAAGCAAAGAGCTTAATGAGCTCTTCCAAGGGAAATGTACAAACGGCTTCCAGAAGCCTGACTTGAAAGATGGAGGCAATCAGGCAAGTGGAGAGTGAGAAATTTCTGGGACTAGGTTGTAGACAAAGGCAATGGATTACTAAAGACAGAACCACTCGAGGCCAAGGATTGCAGAATACGCTTTGTAATTCTGGGAGAGTATCCTGACCCTGCCAGTCTGTGGAGTCCAGGTTAAGTTTGTGTGTATTTTCCTCTTCCCTTCTCTGGCCACACTGAAGGTCATTTTCTTTCTCAGAGCTCTCCCTCTCTTTAGTGGTAAGCAGAGACTTTTGAACAGTGGTTGTGTGTCCTTCTGCACACAGCAGACTGCTCCTTCAAGCCTTTGAAGGGCTGAGCATTTCTAGTCTAATGCAGAAAGCTTGGAAACTGGGACATTTATTTTCCAATTCGGGTTCTGCTTCTGTGTAAAGTTTGAGCAAAGCCACTTAATGTCTCTGAACCTCAATTTTCTCATCCGTGATGTGGGAGTAGTGGGAAGATACGGTAGGAACAGAACAGGACTTGGGAAGTCACTGTGTGAAATCAAGTAAAGTGCACCTGTGTGTGTGGTGTAGGATGCAGCAGCTTGCTCCTCTAGGTTCCCCAAGACCTTTTGTCAGCATTCTGGAGGCAGAGGAAGGAGGTACAGCTCCCCACTGTCACACTTGGCTGCTCGAGGAGTTCCCCTAGATACTTAGGGACCTGGATTCAGAGCAAACACAGAGGACTACCCTGTTGATGAAGCAGAGGTGGGGTTTAATTTTTAATATAGGCTTATGTTCAAGGTCAAAAAAAGGTGTCAGCACTCAAAATGAAAGAGACACAGCGGAGTGTAGGTGTGTTGACTCTTCATTAGCAAGGGGCACAGAAAGCAAGACATACTCACGTGGGTACAGGCCGATTGCTTTTAACAATCATCAGATGTAGGATTTGGGTGGGGTTTGATGTTACTGTCTTTACAGGTTGCTAAGAAACCTAAATGAGAGTCCCAAACAAGACTATAACTGGTAAGACTCCCAAGATGCACGAAGGCAGGATATTTTCACTGTAAACATTAATGCTGCTGCTTATAATTCAAGGGTATGTGTGCATTGGGAGGAGACATGACCCTTCCCCAGGTTGTGTGATTTTGTTCACTCCTGTTCTAACATAAGTGTATGTGGAAGGAAAATGAACTCTGCGCTGGTAGCCTTATAGCAAATGGTGCCACTCATAAAGGAACTTGCTTCTTTGCTGGTGAGAAGCTTCACCCAGGCTCCCAGGTGAGAGTATCCTTTTCTCCTGTCTCAATATCTACCTGTTCTCTCTGTCTTGCCCCCTCTAAGACGATGAAGAGATGGTGCAAATCAAATTCCCTCAAGGTTAGACAAGTTCAGTTTGAACTCAATGCTTCTGTAACTTTCCCTGAGACTGAGTTTCAGAACTGCCCTGTGTCCTTGAGTTTCCAATGACAATGACATTGTGTTAAACTAATCCCAGGCTTAAGGTCTTGCTCTCTCCTCAGCTGTGAATGATCTATAAACAAATAAAGCACAACTTAATGAAGAGAAATGCCAGGAGATATTTCAGAAGCATTCAAGTTTAGAAAATCGCTTTTATAGTGTGAATAAATTAAATATGTCTTATTAATCTTTTTCAAAGTTATTTATTAAACATTTGGTTTCTTGTAACATGATAAAGAGCTACATACAGCAGGATGATATTAAGAAGTCGCTGGGAGAAGACCTCTCCTTGACTTACTTTTCCAAAGAACTTCTAGATGATTAGAATACATTATTTTCATGCCACATCTAACTATTGATCATTTGTAATGTGGCGAATCCAATTGAGGAATTAAGTTTCAAGTTTCAATTTATTTGAACTAATTTTAATTTAAATTAATTTTGGACAGCACACCCTTAGAGAGTCTGCAATATTCCCATTAGGAGCAGAAAATCCAGTCCACTTTCTAGAGCAAGATTTTTAAAAATTATTTGTTTAATAATTTCATACATGTATATGAAGAGTTTCAGACATTTCCATCCCCTATTACCCACCCTCATCTCACCTCTGTCCTGCTGAAACCCTTCTTCCCAGCAAGTTCCACTCTGTCTTATTGTTCTATTGCGGGACAGATTCCATGACCAAGACAGCTTATAAAAAAAAAAAAACATTTAACTGGGGGATTTCTTACAATTTCATAGAGTTAGTCCATGATCATCATGTCAGGGAGCATGGCAGCTGACAGAAAGGCATAGTGCTAGGGTATATAGCTGAGAACTTACATTTGAACCATGTGCAGGAAAGAAAGAGAGAAATAGAACGCAGAGGTTGGGGGCGGGGGCGGGGAGAGCTGGCATGAGTTTTTGAAACCTCAAAGCCTACTCCAATGACATAACTCCAACAAGCCCATGCCTCCTAATCTTTCCTGAACAGCTCCAACAACTGGGAACCAAACATTCCAATATATGAGCTGATGGGACACATTCTCATTCACACCACCAAATTCTACTCCCTGGCCCCTTTAAGCTTGGCAGCCACATCACAATGCAAAATGTATTCAGTCCAATGTAACAGCAACAACAAAGAGTCTTCAAAGTCTCTTTAGAGACTCAAGGCAATCGTTAACTGTAATCCATTATAAAAATCAAAATCAAATCATATACCTCCAATATGCAATGGAACAAACTGTACATAACTATTCTAAAAGGGAGGAGAGGGGACACTGTGAGAATACAGTATCAAAGCAAGACTAAAACCCAGCAGGGCAAACTCTAAATCCTGACTTAATTGGCTCCCTGGATCTCTAAGTCCATCCAGTTTTACTGATTACAACACACTTCTCTCTTCTGCTAGTTCTACATCCTGTCTGCATTTCTTCTTGACAGGTATCCCACGACTCTGGCATCTCCAGCATTTTGGGGTCTCCACCACAATCCAGGCTTCGCCTTCACAGTTTCACACAATGGCCCCTCAAGACCTCCATGCAGGGATTCCCCTGTCACATGCCTGGCCTTCACGACTTTTCTTAATCATGTAAGAATGTTCAACGACCCATTTACTCCAGTATCCTTGACTTTAAAGCTGGAGCCATGTGGCTGAAGCTGCCTAGCTCTTCTGCTTACTTGACCTGGAACCTGGTCTGTTGTGGAATATTACTTTAACTGTGTAAAGATGTGTTACATTTGTTTATCCTTTGCACTAGTATTACTTTAACTGTATAAAGGTGTGTTACATTTGTTTACACTGCACTTGTTTAATTATGTAAAGATGTATTGCTTTTGTTTCACCTTGCCTGTCTAAGGCTCCTGATGGGTCTAATAAAATGCTGAACAGTCAGTAGCTAGACGGGAGAGGGATAGGTAGGGCTGGCAGGCAGAAAAAATAAGTAGGAGGAGAAATCTAGGCTCAAGAAAGAAGAAAGAGATGAGAATGAGGGAGAAAGAGAGAGACACGCCTAGGGCCGGAAGTCAGGCAACTGCCACTCAGCCAGACATTGGAAGAGGCAGGAAAGTAAAACATACAGAAAGAAAGGTAAAAAGCCTCTAGACAAAAGGTAGATCAAGAGAAACAGGTTAATTTAAGTTAAAAGAGCTAGCCAGAAAT
>JAQHUG010000233.1:2825436-2857034 GCA_028555095.1 Dicrostonyx torquatus | reverse complement strand
AAAAAATTAAATAAATGTTTCTGTGTGATTCTTTGGGACTGGGTGGCCAGGGAACAAAAGTGCTGCCTCTGTTCATAAAAGCTTGCTTCAAATTTGACTCAAAATTGTAGAATTTGTTTTTCTCTTTCAAATCTCGAGATTAACACTTCAGCAACAAGACGTTAGTTCTGATGGGTAACCAAAAGAAGTGGTGATAGTCTATTATTTGGGGAAATTTTTTCAAGGCTGGCATTATTGACATTTGGTGGTGTCCTGAGCTTTAGAGGACATGGAAGCTTTCCTGGCTTTTCCCTAATGAATGGCAATTATCAGCCTCTTTACCCTAGTTGAACCAATGCATCCAGACTTTGCCACATATCTTCTGGAGGGTATATTGCCCCAGGTTCATAGTTACTTCTCTTCGTTCTTTACGATATTTTTCTAGTAATTAGCCAGAGACTAGGTTCATTACCAAGAGTATCCATTAGATGATATTATTAGGAATTTGTTGTCAGCAGCCAAGTAAGGTAGATGTGTGCAAGGGCAAACCACCACATTAACATATCTTCAACATGCCCTGTCTTTTGGTTTGCACTAAATAATCTCAATTCTTCTTCTCCTCCTCCTTATCTTCCTTTTCCTCCTCCTCCACCTTAGACTTCTCCTCTTAAATCATGTGACTGAAAGTGTTCCTTTTGCTTTTGACATTAAGATAAGCATAGTCCGTTCCCTCCAACACAGTGCATTCACAATCTTCTCTTCTTGAACTATGACCCTAAAGTGAGAATATTCAGCACTAAAGTAAAGTCTTTGCTTTGCTGGAACAATTAATGGTTTTCTGAGATGGAGAACTTAGTAGCAGGTAAGAAGAAACTTGCATCATTGAGATGAAATATTCTGGGAGTATTTCCTCAGGGTCAGCAAAACAAATCTTTGATCCAGAGGGGTCAGGTCTGCATCTAATGCTAACAGTTGAACTTGGGGATGTGTTAGTCACCTAAGTGGTGTTTGTTTTGAAGGCAGGGAGAGGTCATAGAGAGCAGGTGAGTTTGAGGCTTGAAATTGTGGAGTCCCGAAAAGAGGTTGGGAGAGGCCACCATTGAAGGAACAGCCATAACTGCAGTAGAAGGTCCTTGATTGAAAGGGTCATGGAGAAAAGTTGAGGCATTACAGGAGTCCCTGAAAGAAAGCCCAGGAGAGGCTGTTGTTGAAGGAGAAGTCCAGTTGCAGAGGTTTCAGCACTTTGGAGAATCCAGCACCATGAGACAATCATGAAAGACAGCAGTAGCCATTAAGTGGAACTGGGCTGAGCCCAGAAGATGAGCTGCACGTGCTGTAAGTGGTAGAATCAGAGAAGAGGATTTGTTGAGTCCTTTGGAGCCTAGAGGATCATGAGTGATGCTCAGATATCTGTTGGAGTTTGGTTTTGCTTTGACTTGATTGTGACTGTACCCTGGTTCTTCTTTCTTGGAGTAAGAGAGTATTTAGATCATTTTTTTATATATTACAGAAACTCAAAGTTAAGAGACTTTGGAATTTTTGAAACTGAAGTTTTACAGAAATTTGGAGATTTTAGAGAGACTATAATATTTTAGAGACTATTTTAGACACTTTGGATATTTTAGACGGGCTTGAACTTTGAACGCTTTAAAGAGACTGAATGTTTAAAATGTGAATTTTTAAAGACTGTGGGACTTTTAAAAGTTGAAATGTCTTCTTGGGAATAATAAGAAATGAAAGATTATGGTTTAATACTTATGCTTTTGTGTGTCAAGCAGGCAAAGGGTCAATTGTACTGGATAGTTTTACATCAACTTGGTGCAAACCAGAATAAATTGGGAAAATGGTACTTAAGCTGAGAAAATGTCTCCACCAGGCTAGCCTGTAGGCAAGACAGTGGTGCTGCTTCTTGATTATGGGTGTGGGAAAGACAAGCTCACTATGGTTAGTGCGACCCCTGAGCTGGTGGTTTTGGTGGCTATAAGAAAGTAGGTTGAGCAGGCCGTGGGAGCAAGCCAGGATTCTGTGTTTCTCTATAGCTTCTAAATCGGCTCCTCACTCCAGGTTCCTTCCCTGTTTGAGTTCCTGTCCAGACTTCTCTCAGTGATGACTGTGCTGTACAATTGTAATATGGAATGAACCCTTGATTCCCAAACTTTCTTTTGGTCATCGTGTTTTATCACAGCAATAAAAACCCTAAGCTACATGGAGGATGTTATATGATAATCAGGAATTTACACCACCATAAAGAGATAGCTAAAGAAGAGGGAGGAAGTGCACAGAAGCCATCATCCAGGATCTGGTCCTGAAATGCTAAATCCAGGAATTTCTAAGGAGACCCACACAACTTCTGAAGTCCCATTTGCTCGGGTACCTAAATACAGAGCCTCCTCAGCAGGATAAAAACCCTGTTCCTTTTCATCACTACCTAGGTGGGACAGGTAGAGATGTCAAGTTCATATAGGAGAAACTCATCAAGCCACCAGGTGGGAAGATGATGTGTGGGAAGGGTCCTTCAATATCTGGGGTTCCAAGGAGACAAGTTTTTTTTTACCTCTTGGGTTCTTTGTCTGTCATTATTGAACAAAATAATAGTCATTAAATGTTTCTCACATCATTAGAAGGAGAGTGAACACTTAGTTAATGTTGTCCATTATGTAACATTTATAACTTCTAGTTATAAACAGGGAACAACTACTGAGATTTGTAATTGTATAATAACTGGACATATTTATAGGAAATACATTGTGTTTCAATACATGTAATGTTTTGTTATATGTATATTATAATATATATTTCAATGCAGACAGATTTATGTTTGAGGGCTACCTGTTCTGCAAGCTCTTGAATGTTTTCATGGAAATGGCTTTGGTAGAGCTGAAATTTCTTGATGTCCTGTGATGCCCTCACTTCTCTTATTCCACAATAGCAAAGTCTTATGATGGCCCAAGTGAAGACATTTCTGCCCTTTTGAGCCTGGGCATGGTGATCTCTTCTAGCTATGAGTGGAGAGACGATGTCTACACATCCATGTCTGTGTCACTCTTCCACTGTCTCCTTCCTGATGGCTGAAGTGGGACATGTTGCTGACAACTGTTTTAGATCACAAGTCGACAGCTATGATGAAAGCCTGTTGAGGAAAACATCTGGCAGAACTGGGCTCCTTTTCCCACTGGACAGAAGCTTCAGACAGGATTACATGGGCTCACACCATGAGGCAAAGAGAAATAAGCTGTATCTGCTTGCACCCTCCCCCCACATCTAGTTTGCTGCACAGCAGCTTGGCTTGCCTTCTAATTTGTGCCATTGCATTCAGAACATCCTACATAATTCCCCAATTATGCTATTAAGGCATCTTCTTGGAGGGGTGTGAAAGTGAGCTTGAGGCAGATTTCAAGTCATAAAGGCCAGGATCACACACAGTTGGCTAATTTTAGTTTGAAAGACAGAACTTGGAAGTGGTGGGTGAGCCCAACAAGGGTAAGGGTAGGGAGAGGCCTGAGTGTCAGGCAGCAGCTGATATATTCCCCTGGGAAAGCAGGTATCCCTGTAGAGAAGCAGGTAACCTGCCTAAGTTGGCAGGAGGGCTGATGAGAAATGCTTCAGATGCAGGAGGTAGTGACATTTCTTGGCTTTCATGGGCACTGCTAGTATTAAAGGCAAACAAAAGTGACGGATGCAGCAATACTTCCCACAGCCGATGCCGGGGTGATCATTTGTGTTTAGCAGACCTGCACATGTGCTTTCATCGATAATCATAATTTAAAGATTCTAAGCTATAAAAGCATCACACTGAAATATCGTTCTGCCTTCAGTGCAAGGCTGGCTTCACAGACACAAGGAACTAGAAGGTACTGCCCCCATTGTGAGGGTCCCAGCATGCATGCTGATTGCAGCGTTGACGGCATCACAAACTCATCAGTTGTATAGATGTCTTTTCTGTGGACTGTGAGACACGATGAATTATTTGTCTTTGTACTTTCTGCTCTTAGGATAGCCAATAAATATTTAAATGAGCCTAGTCCAGCCTCTTCACTTTGTAGTGAATCGTTCAAAGTCAGAATTAATTAATAGTGGGGAAAATGCTACTGCTTGTTTGTCTTGTAAGATGAAAGGTTTATTATTCCTGGGCCCCAGATAATAAAGCAAACTGTATATTAGGAATCTTGTAACCCAGGTCTACATAAACACACAGCACACAGACATAAAACACATAAATATATGCATGAAACACATGCTTAGATATAGGAAAAAACACAAGGAAATACAGAACTTATATAACTTATGCACAAAACACACACAAACATAATGTTACATATTAAAACTTCATGTGATTCATGAGTAATTGTTTGAAATTTAAAGCAGTTCTGAATATGGCTTGCATAAACAGATGGCATATACTTATACTAAGGATTGTTTGGGATGGGAAGAGGGCACAGTCTGTCAAATGATTGCTGCACAAAGATGAGGATCTGAGTTCAAATCTCCAGCACTGACAAAAAGCTAGGTACATGCTTATAATTCCAGCACTTCAGTGGTATAGGCAAAAGGGCCCTGGGATTTGTTAGCCAGCCAGTGTTGTTGATCAGTGAGCTCCAGGTTCAGAGAGACTGTATCCAAAAATCATAAGGCAGAGGAGCAATTAAGGAAGACACCTGGTGTCAAACTCTAGCCTCCACATGTACTTACCAGCACACACATACAGGAACACACATGCACACATGTACATACAGCTCTGATGAACACACATAGTATTATTGGGTGATTATTACATGAAGTTTCAGTTTAGCCGTGCATCTGCATTTTTCTTTGCTAAATTTGCCAACTATTATATAAACACACATCCAAAGATCAGCAGAAAAATTAATTTATGAACTCCAGTGCAAACATACATATACAATCAATGTGTAGATTTGTCTAACAGATTCTGCCATTACCAAAGTAGTCGTTAGAGTATCAGTTCCTTCTTCATCTCAGAGAGCCGGGAAGATTCCAGGGTGGAATGAGGGATGTGGGGGATGATGTGCTTTGAAAGTGCTGCAAAACCCTGAGTCTCTGTTCACTGTGGTCCTGAGTGGTAGAGGGAAAGAGCCTAGTTCTGCAGTGACATGAGTAGTTACACTAACAAAAATACTTTCCCCAACACCCACATGCACACATGCACATATCACAGCATCTGCAATCACAAGCATTAGTAGGAACCCCATTTCCTCCACAGAGTTTTGAAAAGAGATTCAGATTCCATCCAGCAAGGAGCTTTATTCCCTAAAAACCAGATGTGACGTTTACAACTACCCTTGGTAGTAAACGATGATGTATTAGTCAATGTTTTCTAGAGGAACAGAACCAATGGGTGAATGTGTGTGTATGTGTGTGTGTGTATGTGTGTGTGTGTGTGTGTGTGTGTGTGTAGAATATAGCACATATATTCTATATGAATTCATTATGTCTGTTTATGTTAAAAAAGAAACAACAGTTTAATCATACCTGCAAGGTTGGAAACCCAGTAGTTGCTCCATCCAGAAGGCTAGGTACCTCATCAGTCCCATTGTGGCACTGAAAACCTGGAAGGTCCCTGGAAAGCTGATAACCCTTACTCTGGGATGGAAACCTGGAAGTACTGGTTCCATCACCAAAGGAAGCAGCAGCAACAGCTAAATCAACTCGGAAGCAAGAGGGAAGGTTAAATGAGCAGAGAGGGTATTGTCCTATCTTCTTTCTCCCATATTCTTTTATCTGGGCTGCTATCAGAAGGTGCAACCCAGAGTCAAGGTGGGTCTTCCCAATCAATTGAGACAGTGGATAGTGTTTCTGTTGAGACTCCCTACTCACGTGATTCTAATTTGTAGTGAAGTGGCATTAAAACCAACCATAATAGATGGAATATGTTAGTTTAACATTCTACCTCTCTTTATGGTGTCACCAACTCCTAACTTAGAAATCTTCTGTGGATTCTTGACTTTGCTTTCCTTACTGTCCCTTACCTCGTGATCATTACACATCTACCAATATCCATTGAGAGCAGAGCAAAACTTCTTAGACCTGCTTTCGCTAAGCTGCTTTTGCTCAATGGCCTTTCTTGGCCTCTCACCATTTCTCACCTGGATGTTGACATCATTTCTACTGGCTCACTCTAAATCTATCAACTAATTCATCTTCTGTGAAGTTTCAGGAATGATGTGCTCACCATCAGAACTCAAACTGCAGCTCCCATCTTCTTACCTCCGGCGGTCAGCCTGGTCTCACCTGAATGAATTATTTTTCCCACAAACACCCAGCCTCTTCCATAGCTCATCCTTTCTCACGCCATTTTCTATGCATGAAGCATTCTCCTCCTCCACTGACTAGTGAATTAATTATCCTTCAGATCTACTTCAAATATACTCTCCGACCTCATCTCTCACTGCCTTCCACGCATGTAGAATTAATCACTCCTCCTCTGTGCACCCATGACATTTTACATAAAATGCTTTCTCTCTTATCATTATGGTTATTTATTGACATTTGCAAGCCTCTCAACAAACTTGTGAGCCCTTCTGGGGCAGGGTTAACTCTTATTCTTATGTATAGACTATCTAGTCTCCCATTATTCAAGCAGGGCATGCCACTTAGAAAGTGATACTGTTAGTAGAATGTTACTGCTGGCATTTCACACTAGGGGTTTTCAATCAAAGAGATCAGTATTCAAATCCAGAAAAAAATCTACTTACTAGCTCTAAATTTGTAATTATTCTGTGGTAGGAAGAAGAATCCTATCACAACTTTATTTCTGGAGGCTGAAAATATATTACATGTATGTTAGAGAAAAATAATAATCAGTCAACTTTTAGCTTTGGACATATATCCTGAATTATCCAGGTGCAACAATATAGAGTCATTCCTATTGATCTTTGAGAAATTAGTACCAGATACCTTGCAGATACCCAAATCTATGGATTATCAAGTCCTTTATATAAAGGGTGTTAGTGTTTGCATGTAATTTATTATGCATTTCCTTACACTTTAAATCACCTCTAAACTATGTGATTTCTAACACAATGCCAATGCTACACAAATTGTTATCATAACTGTGTGTTTAGGAAATAATAATAAGATTGTATTTCAGATATTTTTCAATCTCAGATAGGTTGAATACATGAACATAGCGCCTATGCAGATACAGGGGGTAAATATAATCCAAAGTCTCTGTAAAAATCCAAAAATCTCTTAATTGTGGACTTCCATATTTTTTTAAAAAAAGCTTTAAACTTTCTATTCCAAGAGGGAAAAGCTAGGGTGCAAATACAGCCAAACCATGGGAAAATTAAACAAGCTCCAAAAATGTAAATTAAGTTCTGTAGCTCAGTAACTGGCACCTGGGATTCATTCATCATCTTCTAATCCCCAAAGATCATTCCCTTTTTCTGGGTCTGCTATTAAGAACACACATAGTTCAGCCCATGGGTTCATGCCTCCTCCAATTTTTTTTATGTCTTTGGTGGGTCATCTCACAGTCTTAGAATCTCCAATGTGCTAGGGTCTTATGAAAAATAGTTTTTATTAGCACGACATAAACTAAAGTCTCTGAGAGGAGAGAACCTCAATTGAGAAAATGCCTCCATAAGACTGGGCTGTAGGCAAGCATATGGGGCATTTTCTGAATTAGTAATTGTTGTGGACAGCATCCCATTTTGGGTGGTGCCTTCTCTGGATTGATGGTCCTGGGTTTTTTTTAATAAAGTAGGCTAAACAAGCCTTTAAGAGCAAGCCAGTAAGCAGCATTCTTCCATGGCCTCTGTATCAACTCCTGCCTCCAAGTTCCTGCCATGTTTGAATTCCTATTCTGACTTCCTCTGGTGATAAACAGTGGTGTGGAAGTATATGTCAAATAAATTTATCCTCTCCAGTTTGTTTTTGGTTGTAGTAATTCATCGCTGCATTAGTAATCCTCATTAAGACAAGTTGGTACCAGGAGTGGGGTGTTGAAGTGACAGACCTGAGCATGTTTAGGGAGGATTGTGGAGGGACTTTGGAACTTTGGGTGAGAAGAGCCATTGAGTGTTGAGAGCTCAGAGGGCTACTTTGTTGAAGACAAAATGTTGAGAGCAGTTGATAGAGGCCAGGCTTGTGAAATTTCAGAGGGAAGCAAAGACTCTACCTTATCATTTGTATGAAGAATTCATTATTCTGGCCAACTGGAGCTGAAGAATTAGCTGTGATTAACAAGAGATAAGAACCACTAAGGTAAAGCCTTTGTTTTACTATGACAATTGATGTCGGTTAGCGGAAATGAGAAATTAGAGATTATAATGAGGAACCAGCATCATTTAGGCTAAATCTTCTAAGAAGTGTTCCTGAGAGCACACAGAGGCTGTGTTCCAGAGGTTGTCAAGATTGATTCCCACATTGGCAGCTGAACATGATAGTATAAGAGTCATCCAAGTAGTACTGGCTTTGAAGGCATGAAACAGTCATGAAGAACAGCTAAGTTTTAGCACTGTGAGAGTCCAGGAGAGTCCATTGGTGAATATACAGCCTCAGTAGCAGTTGAAGGTCTAGGATTGAAGTGGTCATGCAGGGAAGTTGATGTTTGGTACCATGAAGAGAGCCTAGGAGAGGCTATTGACGAAAGTTCAGCCCAGGTGCAGCGGAAGATCCCAGCATTTTAGAGATGTCAATGCCATGAGATGACCACCAAGAACAGCAGCAGAAGTTGAGTGGATCCAGATAAAACCCAGAAGACAAGCTGTGTGTGCTGCAGAGGGAAGAGCCCTAGAGAAATGACCCAAGTCCTTTGGAGGAGCCCTGAAGATTATGACTTCTTGATATTGCACATTGCATTATTTATGCTATTGGAAATTTGGTTTTGGTTTGACCTTATTGTGACTGTGCTCTGGTTCTTCTTTCTTAAGGAAAGAAAATATGTTTAACCTAACTTTTATTTTTACAGGAGTACACAGTTGAAAGATTTTGAAATTTTAAAAGGAGATTTTAGATTTTTAAAGAGAATGGATACTTTAAAGGGACTGGCCTTTTAGTGAGTTTGAGTTTTTACAATTTGTAAAGACCATGGGACTCTTAAAGATATTTATTTTTTTAATATGACATCTTGAGGATATATAAGGAAAGTCAGATTGTGGCTTAACAGTGATATCTTTGTGTATCAAGCTGACAAGCAATCAATTGTGCTGGATAGTTTTTTTATGTTAACTTGACACAAGCTAAAGTCATCTGAGGGGAGGGAACCTCAATTAAAAAGATGTCTCCATAAGATTGGGCTGTAGACAAGCCTGTAGGGTATTTTCTTTTTAGTGATTGATAGGGGAGGGTCCAGCATGCTGTGGGAGGTACCATACCTGGGCTAGTGGTCCAGGATTTATGAGAAAGTAGCCTGAGCAATTCATGAGGAGCAAGCCAGTAAGCAACATTTCTCCATGGCCTCTGCATTAGCTCTTGCTTCTAAGTTCCTGCCCTGCTTCAGGCCCTGTCCTCACTTCCTCCAATGATGAACAATGACGTGAAAGTATAAGCCAAATAAACCCTTTTCTCCTCAGTTTGCTTTTGGTCATGGTGTTCCATCACAGCAATGGTAACCCTAACTAAGACAGGGCTC
Organism: Dicrostonyx torquatus; assembly: GCA_028555095.1. Lineage (NCBI taxonomy): Eukaryota > Metazoa > Chordata > Mammalia > Rodentia > Cricetidae > Dicrostonyx > Dicrostonyx torquatus. The sequence continues at coordinate 2,847,463 of JAQHUG010000233.1, read as the reverse complement.
CGGGCAGTAGTCCTTCACCAATAGGCTCCTGGTCTTGCTAACCCCGACACATGGTGCCAAGCAAGCCTCAACCACTCTCCATGGCTGTTTTACTCTTGGGGTTTCCAATGAAACTGAGATTGTACCTTCACCAGCAACATCATCTCCTGACCTCTCATGATACCAAGCTTCAGCTTCTCTCCATGATCTCTTCAAACCTTCAAAACCAGTACTACGTGGGTGGTACTTACACATCACCAAGTTCAGCTGCCAGCACAAGATGTTGCCTTGGCCCCTTCAGGATCACAGATTCTGTGTGTGGACTCAGTTGAGGAAATATTTCACATATGGTTTTACTTCAATGATGCCAGTCTCTTCTTAAACCCGGGTGATCCAGCCCCAGCTAACTAGCACCAATTGACCCAGTAAAGCAAACATTTTACTTCCATATCACTGCTGATTCTTCAGTCCCAGATACCCAGAAACTCCAGATTCCTCATTCATACTGTCATATGAACAACCCTAGTAGAGTGTTTGCTTCCCTCTGAAAGTTGACAAGTCATGCCCCAACTGTTTCTTTTGCTCTCAACAATTTTATCTCACAAGCTCCCACAGAACAGCACAACAGCCCATTAAGTTCAAAATACTCAATGACTTTTCCAGCCCAAAGTTTCAAAGTCCTTCCAAAGTCCTGCCAATGAAGAACATAGTCAGTTCTGTCATTGCAAGACTTCACTTCTAGAACCAACGTTTGTCTGCTTTTGGTGCTTTGATGAACACCTTGACCAAAAGCAATTTGAGGAAGAAATGGTTAATTTTACCTTACAGTCATAGAAGCCACCATGAAAGGAAAGAACTCAAATCAGAAATCCAGAGTCAGGAACTAAAGCAGGGGCCATGGAGAAACATTTCCTACTGACTTACTCTCCATGATATGCTGTTTGTTTTCTTGAACAACATAGGAATATGTACTCAGGGGTAGCACCTCCCACATCAATCGTTAATCAAGAAAATGCCCTACAGAGTTGCCTACAGATCAATCTGATGGACACAGTTCCTCAGTGAAAACACTCCCATCTCAGATTACTCTAGATTGTGTTAAGTCGACCAAAGTAAACCCAAAGTGGGCACATCTAAGAGAGTTCTTGCTCTTGCTCCCCATTTTCAACCTCAGAAACCCTGCCTCAAAGTGATCAGAACTTCACAGGGCTATATCTTGGAGCAATGAAAGAACTTTGAAGAATCAGTACGAAGATAATATTTCTGGTGTAAAGTTCCATAATACATACATACATACATTAAATACATATGACATGAAAGGAGAAACAGGCAGATTCTTTGGAGGGACTGATAATGTATGCTTCATGTCAGGTAATGGAGAAGGTAACTGAGAAGATAAATTTTCTTTTCAGTTGGCATCTGTCTGCAGGAATCACTGTACTGGGTACAGTATTCCTCGGGCATAGTTATGACTTTGCAGACTCACTTTTTGTCAGGATGACAGTGGCTCCCTTTCCACCCCACATCTAAGAAGTTTCTGTTTAAAGTAAATGGAGTCCATTATGTAAAAATGTAGCTCATCAAAATGAAGAAATTGTTCCTATCTTTAAATTAGCATATATGTATTATATAAAACAATGAATTTTGTTAGGAGATTTTCATACATATATATTATTTACTTTGGTCGTATTTACCTTTCTGTTACCATTTCTTATTCCTCTGCCCCATTACTGGTTCACTTCTTTTTTTCAAGTATTTATATACAAAAATACACACACAAAATCCAAGATGTTGATCAGGCTAATCCAAGTGACTCCTAAAACAATCTAAGATATTGATAGTGCCCTTTGTGTCTCTCAGAAGTTGAAGGTAAATTGATGGTCACTGAAGATACCACGCACTTTTGACACAGGACCCAGTGTATCTAATGTGGAGTGGGTATAAGAATATATATATATTTGTATGTATATGCAAATATATTTGCACATAGTATATCACATATATTTATATATTGTATTGTTATATTATATATAATACATATACATAATGCACATAATATGTTTATACATAATACATAACATATATAAAAGTTCTTGACTCTACACATATCCTAACTGTACATAATATAGAGTATGGATATAGTACTGTATATGATATAGATCATATATACATAAATACAATCTGATCTGGCCATATAATGTTACCTGTATGCACATGTTTGCAGGGCAATTGGTGTGCTCATCTCTGGGAAAGGCTATTCTCCTGCTCTTGGCTCTCCTTAGCTGTCCTGTAATATTTAGTTTAGAGTTAAGGCCTCACAAACTTTTCTGATTTCCATGTTAGTGTGGCTTTTGGTGTCATCTTTGTTCAGGTCATATCTGGGCAACTATTCAAATTTATCTTTGGACATTTCTAGGAGACACGATCTCACAGAAAACTCGCTGTTCCTCTTGCTCTCGATGCCCTGACCCTTTATGCAATAACTCCTGTACCATAGGTGTGGGAGCTGTGTTGTAGATGTATTAGTTGGACTTGGCTCTGCAGTTCGATTGGCTGTAGTTTTCTGTAATGGTTTTTGTCAGGTGAAAAGAGAAGTTTCCCTGATGGGGGGTTAAAAACTACAATTATCTTTCCCATCTTCTTTACTCACTCATGTGTTGATATATATCTATGCTGAGTCCACAGCCTGGCTTTTGTAAATAGCGCTGCAGTAGACAAGTCTATGCACGTACCTCTGTGTGTGCTGACTTAGATTCCTGCAGGTACACATTAAGGTTGGGCAGCTATATCATATGGTGGTTCTACAGTCACATCTTGTATGTTCATTTGTTTGTTTGAAAAAAATACCTCACTATGTTACCCTGGCCTATGTATCTTAGTCTGGCCTCAAGTGCCGGGGTTACAGACATGCACCACCTCAAAGAAAGAAAGTTTTCTGAGAAACTCCCATACTGATTTTCAAGCTTAATTTTTAGACATAGCAAACCTGAACTTTGGATTGTGGGCACCACCACAATGAGACACGTTGTGGTACATGAAGGTGGGTTCTGGGCACCTACAATGGGAGACTGTTAATTTACCAGAGAGCTCTAATCTGCTCTGGATACCTCCTCATGCCCATGTTTACAATGACCAAGGACAAAGAGACATATCAATACTTACTTCCCTCTCAGATTCTAGCATACAGACTGCACATGTGTAAGATGTCTTCAACACATGGATGGATAAACATATAAATTTGTAACTCATGGAATGAAAAATGATTGTCAATAATTTTTCTTCTGTGATCATTTTACTGGTAAAAGTATGTCCTTTGTCTCTTAAGAAAGTTTATAGTTTTGCATATGACATGCAACAAAACTCTCATAATAGGAGAGGAGCATGGAGTCTTAATTTCAGTGAGAGCTGTTGTGAAAGTTGAATAATAGTGGACCACATTATAATTATAGTTACTACTGCTCCACAGAAACTGAAATATGTGTATAGGGAAATAAGCTACATTCCATTAGCCAGTTTACCCATCATGTACTCGAAATACACTTACAGTGTTTTGTCTTAATATGACTTCTGAGATTAGAAGTTTTTGTCAAAGTCAGTGCTAACAGAAAACAGATAAACATCTTGAAAGATCTATTTCATTACAGTTTGCGAAGTGGGTGATGTTTAAAATCTAAGTTCCTGACTCTACACATACTCTAGCTTGTAACTACACAAGCCCACCATGTGCCAACCTTTAGACACGGCTATGATGGCCTGAGGCATTCATATTATGATAAAGCTCACAAAACCCCTTAACTGAATGTTTAGTGGTGTGGTCAGCTCCCACTCCACCAGTTCATACATCTTCTGAAAGAATCATAGAAATCACTGTTCATTCTTGGCTTTGAATCTTTTCTGATGATCTGTCCCAGTCTTATTTGGAGGTAGGTGCCATGGAAACAAGAAAAAGAAGCAATGAGGGAAATAGGAGGGACGATTGAGCAGGAAGGAGTAACTGTATGCTGTGCTCACAGTTGGAGAATGTTAGCATTGGAAGCTGTTTCTTAGTGGAACAGTATGTCAGTTGCTTTGCTGTGACAACATACATTACAAAAATAATGTAAGAGAGAAAGAATTGATTTTGACTCCTTATTTTTGTCCATCATAGCAGAGAAATCACTGTGAAATTAGTTCATAGTGGTGGGATTATGTGGTAAGGGTTCCTCAAATCTTGGTGAATCAGAAATGGGATCAGATACAGATCTGGGTAGTAATATAGGCCATTCAGCTCTGTATGGTTCCAGCTGCAGCATGGCCCTTGGGTACCAATATGGTCCCAGGCAACCACATGGCCTTTGATTGCAACACAGACATTGACTGAGACCCTGGCTGCTGTAGAACACAGACCCAGATATGGCCCTTGGCAGCAACCTGGGCCTGGACAACACCAGGGTCCCAGTTGGTAGCATACATCACCAAGACCAGTGTAGCTCCAGTTGTGGCATGGTTCTCGGATACCAACAACGCCACAGGTTGTGGGCCAGACCCCAGGCTTCCATGTGGTCTTTAGTGACAACATGGGCCATGAAAGTTAGCAGACCCTGGCCACTGTAGGACCATAGACCCAGACATGGTTCCCAGAAGTACCTCAGGCCTAGATAACACTGTAACCCCAGGTGGACACACAAGCCAACCATATCAATATGGCTCTGGCAAGGTCCCTGAACACATATGTGGCCACTGGCATCCTTGTGACCATTGGTGGCAACATGGGCTATGGACATGCACACAGATCCTGGCTATGGTAGGACCAGGGACCCAGACATGACCCTTGGCAGCAGCCCAGCCTGCATATCACCACAGCCCCAGGCGGCAAGCAGACCTCCCCCATCAGCCTACTTCTCAGTCCTCATTTCTTTCTTTCTGCCTCTTTCCACAGCACATGAACCATTCTGCTTTTCTTTCTCTCTCACTTCTCCATCACATACTTGCTCCTCATAAAGGGATCCACCTGCTAGATGTCTTCCTGCTTGTCAGTCCTTGAGGGCCCTGGCTACCCTGTGCCCACCCAGCCCCTTCCTGAGCAGAACTGCTGAGGTTATACATGCTTAAAGTCCATTCTCAGTGGCATACTTCCTCCATCAAGGCTCCAAACCCAAAAGGTTCCTAAACATTCAAAACAGCCCTGCCAGCTGGAGACCAAGTGTTCCACTATGTGAGCCGATGGGGGATGATGATCAGTTTAAGATTTCTTTGCTAGAAGATCTACCTAGATGTGAGAGTGGGGTGTTGAAGCCTGCACTCTTCTTACTGTGCTAGACCACATGTGGCCTTCTGGTCTTGCGGCTTATTTTCTACTATTAATATTGTTGTTGTATTCTTTGTCTTAAATCCCTACCAAAATGATTAATAGAGTAGGCATCTCTGTGACTACCAGGGTTCTTTTCTCAAGGAATTGTTCTTCTTCCTAATACCAAGGATGCCACTGATCCCCAGATAAGTGGGATTCAGGCCTGAAGCAGGTCACTTGAGATCTGGTACTCAGGAAGCAGAGATGAACAGTGGCTGTAACTGAGAACACCACTTCCAGCATCCTCGAGAAAAGGCTGACAAGCTCTCAAGGCTGAGCCCGACTATCCTTTCATGATTCTTTCACATATTCTTGTGGGAACACTGGAGTGTCTCAATGGATGGCTCATGTGGAATTGTGGCAACCTATGGATGTATTTCCAGATCAGCATTTTCATCAGCTAGTTAGGTGCAGTTAAGGGAAACACTCCAGTTACTTATTTATGCCTCGATTCTTTAATAAAGAAAACATGAAATGGTACGAATTTCCCTCCAATAATACTTTTACGAGAAAGTATTATAATTAATATTTCCAAGGTAGTTTTTAGCTACAATTAATTTATTCTTTAATTCTGGTTATTTTGTAGAAATAATATTTAGTTCCCCAACCTCAAAAGAGGACTTGTTAAATTTAATTTTCCTCAGAGTTTTTTTTTTCCTGGCTGCATTATCAGTACTTAGCACATTGCTTGGCAAACAAGAGCTTCTCTTAAGTATTGGATGAATACATGAATCAGACAGGATGGATCTCGTAGGATTTCACAGAATTTCAACTTTTAAGCATGTTAATGTTGTATTAGTGGCCCACTTTGGCTCACTTTTGCAAATGTTTCAGAAATCATTTTAAAAGAGCCAATTTTGGTATGACAAACAGCCCCATCTTTATTTTCTTGATCAGAATAGTGTTTCAGAACCTCTAAATTCGTATGTGTTTTTGCCTTTTTGATCTTTAAGTTTATGAAGAAAACTATTTAAAAATCTTCAATCATGTTTTAAATCTTGCTAAATAAAAGTGAGACATTATTTCTCTGAGCTAGACTCTACCTTAAGTCTTCTAAAAGCAGTAAGATGAGTGTCCGGCAGCCTCAAAACACAGAGTGCAAACAGTACCAGCTTAATCAACATTTAGATGCTATGAAAAGTGATTTCATCCCTCTGCTAGGGAAAAGAGAGAAATAGAGAGTCAGTCTGTGGATTTTTGTTTGTTTTCTTGCTGCTACCATGTAGTCTCACAGTTTCATGTTATTCTGGTTTCCTTGAATTCAAGGAGGATTGGTGGCAAGGGGTTTGTCTTGGCAGAAGGATTCTTGGGTCGGTGACCTCTACCAGGTGGCTGTCTCTGAGGGAGTGTATCATGTTCCTTTTTACTGTTCCTCCTGCCATGGAGCTAGAGTGCCCAAGGATACCCCCAAGTCACATGCTCTTACATTTGAAATACTTAGGGACAACCTTGATTTGTTTGTTTGTTCTTTGTCTCCAGAAGAAACATTAAACAGCAAGCAAGCATCATTTCCAGACACAGAGAGAGTACTCAAAGGAGTTTTGCATGCATTTCATGGTCTCCCTGGGAAGCAGTATGAGGCTTGGAAAAGCTGCTACAGTTTATTAATTCCATTTGTTTTCAAAGAGAACGGTGGGGTTTTATTTTGTTGGTTTTTTTTTCATGGCAATGCTAAGGAGCCTAGCCAACAAAAAAGGTTTACCAGTGTTTTCCCACAGCTGTCACAATCGTGGGTGTTTGCTTGTCATGTTCTCTTTAACCTCATTTCTGCGACATATTATTTTACATGTAAAGTGGGTGCCTGCTATGTTTCTATTGTAAATTATACTTTTATCCATGTAAAAAATAAACTTCCTTATTTCATGCTTTTGCATCAGATTCCACATATTTGTACCTCTTCAGTCAATCTCTGACTCATTCTTTTATACAAAACTTCCTGGTTATTTGCTATTAGATGTTTCTTGTCAAAAAATATCTTATATAATCTAATGACCTTCATCTGTAGTAGAGAACGTAGTCTGTGTTCTGCATGTGCCCTCCTTCAGGTCCTCTCCAGTAAATGTAACCTTTTCTTTTCCACAGTAAGAGGTGCTTTTCAGTCTTGATACAAAATAATATGTTTTATTCCATCTTTTTATTTTAGCCTTGTCAAAAATTAAAACTCTTTCTTCTGCAAATTGAATGTTCTATTTCTGGCTTATGAATTTCAATTTCTGTCTATTACTCATTTTCTTCTTAAAACATATAAACTATGCATCCTTCTTCTTTATGAAGTATTGTTTTTGTTTTAACTAAAATGATGGGGTGTTTTTATGGGAGCCAGATATGGTTAGAATTACAGTACACACACACACACACACACACACACACACACACACACACACATTCATGGGGGATCCTGAATTGGAAAGTTACAAAATAACAAAGGTAACAGTAGGTAGAGGTTGTTTTAGAACTTCAGGAGCCAGATTACTTCTTCCTGCCCTCCTACCGGTGCTCACCCCAGAGCCCATCTTGCCAAGGCACAGAAGCCTCTGCTCCCCGCCCACTGCCTTGCTCTGCACAGAAGACCCGCAGTCCCCACTTAAGTCCTGGCAGCTACCCTGGTCATATCCCCCTTTTCTACATCAGTCATCTCCATAGTTACCCCGCATCTGAGATCCTTCTGGTCCCCTTCCTTGGCCATCTAGTTTAGAAGCTTTTCAAGGGGTTGAAACCTTGACAGGATTCCCAGAGAATTGTTTAGTATGAGACTACTTGATAGCAGCGTTAGCAGAAGGTGGGACATCAAATGTGATTGTTGCCTCACCCTTCAGCTTGACAGTTTCCTGTCTGTATGCAAATTAATCGTAGGCTGTTCAGTTTGTTTATTTGTCTTAATAATTCCAGTCTGTCAGACATAATCAACCACAGATTCAATTTTAACATCTCACCCAAACCTTGCACAAAGATGGTGTTGTTGTCTGAATTATCCTGTTTGCAATTGTGATTTGATCCTTGATCCGGTGTCCCACCAAATTAATTGAAACCATTCCGGTTACTTCTGCCCATGCCACCTCGACTTCCACAGTCTTTGTGTTCATATCCACCACTGCTGCAGTCGTAACCACCTCCTTAACCCCTAACACGACCCCCTCTGTACTGCCAGGCTCCCCTGTAGCCACCACCCACTATTACTCTGGTCCTCATTGTCGTAACTACCACTGCCACCAGAGACAGAGGAGTTAATCTTGGTCACAGTTGCCTCTACCACTTCCTTCCACTGTAACTGCTATACTTGGTTCTGCTATCCACAGCCCCAAAGGAGGTTATAGGAGCTTTGCTGCCATTCACAGCTTTGTTGCTATTCTCCATAGGCAGATTGTTGTCCATATAGCCTCCTCTTCGGGACTGCCCACAGCCTCTGCTCTGAGAACTGCCACCGGAACTTTCCCGAGGCGCTGCTAGGAGCTGGCTGTGGCCATAGGCGAGGTAGGGAAACTGTTGCCCATTAGAAGATTGAGGAACTCTGGCTGCTGCTATAGCCTTCAGTGGAACCTTGTCCCAAGAGGCTGACTATCACAGCCCGTGTTCTATGTTTGTCCATAGGAAGAGCCATAGCTGCTCTGACTAGCAGTAACCATTATAACTGTACTGGCTACAGGGCTAACTGCTCTTCTGGGAATAGCCCTGCCCAGGCTGTATAGGACAGGATGCACAACTTTTAGCTACTTGCTGGGTTTAGTTGTTTGAAGTCACACCTGTGCACACACACTCAGGCCACTGAGCTACAAAATCCTAGAGGACGGTGAGCCAGTACAACAAGAACCAATCTGTGAAGCATCTTGGCTATAACTTAACTATTTCTTCTTTAGAAGTGGGTTCATGCTCCTGGTTATAGTCAATCTCTCAATTATCCTTATTTGCATTTTGAATTCCTTTCTTGATACTATTGCTTAGTAATTTTTTTCAGTTTGCAAATAATTGTTTCTAAAAGCTACTGTGTTGATAATGTGCCATTTTTGAGAAATTTGGTTGATATAATGATTCTTTGAAATTATTGAAATCTGTTTTATAGCCCAAGAAAGTGGTTTTTGAAAATATGTTATGGATGATTTTAATAATTTTAACTCACAACAGCTAGCTAGCTTGAGATATGAGGTTATTAGGGACATTAATTTTTAAAATCCATTGTAATTCATTTTTATATATCAAAGTATTCTACTAGATGCCTTACTTTAAATCAACTCCTGTTTCTAATAGGTTCTTCAATATTTTAATATTATGTGATCTTCGATAGATTCAACATCACTGAAGACTCTTTTGTATTATTAAGCAACTCTTTATCCCATTTGGCACTTTTCTTTCAATTTTATTTGATGATATTATTATTGTCATTCCTATCCTGTTTTTGTATTTAGTGAACCTTCATTAACCTCATCATTTTGTTTGCTTGTTTTGTTTCCCTTTCCTTCCATCTTATTATTTTTAATTTTTGCAATTTTAAGTTTCTCAAAAATAATCACATATAATTGTAGTTTACTTAACTATGATGCATTTTTATTTCTAGTGCTTCAAGTTCATGTATTTGTATTTATTTCATTGATCTCATTCTGATCTTGTCATTTCTTTTTATATTTTTAATTATTTCCCTTATCTTTCCTACTTTATTTTCCTATTTTAACTTTTTATTGCTTCTTTGTGCGAAACATTTATCTAGTTATTCTTTATCAATAAAAACTCAGGAGTCAGATATCAGGGTGGGAATCTGAATAATCAGAGAAGCAGAGGAGCCACCAGTGGCCTCCTCTCTCTCATTTCCAGATCAAAAACGGCAAAGACCCTCTCTCAGCCCTGCCCTACTACTTCCCCATGTCTATCTGCCCTCAGTCCTACAAAGCCTCTATGGTTAATTTTGGTCAGCTAACAACCCTCTGACTCAAAACAAGCTCATTGGCAGTCTCGGGAGCGTCAGAATGCAATCAAAATATCATACTTGTTATTTTCACATCATACACCCTTATCTCACGTATCTCCCCATCCTTCTATATTCACTCTCTGCCCTTGCAATCTCCCCCAACAAACAAAAAAAATTAAAATAATGGCGCTGGAGAGCTGGCTAGGAGTTTAAGAGCACTGACTGCTCTTCCAGTGGTCCCGAGTTCAATTCCTGGCAACCACATGGTGGCTTACAACCTCCTATAATGAAATCTGGCGCCTTCTTCTGTCATGCAGGCAGAGCACTATACAGGATAAATAAATAAAATCTTAAAAAGCAAATAGATAAAAATAATAAAAATAAATGAAAACAATTCTGCCATGGAAGCTGTGAGTGTGTCACCCAGTACACCCTTTTGCTTACACAGCTTTGCTTGCAAAGGTTCATTGTACTGGGTCATTCGTCTGGTTCGAGGCCTCTGACTTCTGCTACACCATCAATACTGGATCCCCACGGGGACTCTCTTCGGGGATCCTGTTGTCACCCTGTGTCATGAAGATCTTGCAGTTTTGCTTTAGCAGCCCTGGCTCACATGATCCAGCAGGTTTTAGATGGGGTAGATGTTGAGGTGAACCAACTCAAAGCCCTGGGTCTGGGAGGTAGCTGAGTTGGTCAGCCCATCAGTTCTCCTGCTCCCGTGCCACCAGGATCAGCTCTCCAGCTTTGCCCAACTGAGGAATGGAACCAGTTATCCTTTCTGTGACTGTCGGCAAGGGGTGGGACCAGCTCTTAATCTCTCACACCCTGGGGAGCAGCACTCTTGCACCCACACCACCAAGGCCAACTTTCCAGCATTGCCCTGAGAGGAGCAGTGCCGGGTCACCCGAGTGCCAAAGACAACAAAGGGCGATATCCTCTCTCCAACCATCATGTCCTCAGGGCTGGCTCTGCCACACCCATTACACCAGAGCCAGCTCTCCCACACTGCCTAAGTGAGGGGCTGGCCAGCTCACTTGCTCTCCTGCCTTCAGAGCCAGCTATTCCACACTGCACAGGCAAGGGACAGGGTAGCTAGCCCACACCAGGGGCCTTTGGTGGTAACATGGGTCACAGACATCAACCTAGATCCCTTCTGCTGCAGGGCCGTGGACCCAAATATAGCCCTTAATGGCAGCACAGATTAGGACATCTCTGTGCCCTCAGGTGCCAGCGCTGGCTACTCACATCAGGCTGCTCCTCACCACCCTGGCATCTTCCCTTCCACCTCTTTTCATAATGTTCAAACCATTCTGCTTGTCTTTCTATACCTTCTCTCCACGACGTCCTTGCTCTTCTTAGTGGTACCCGGTCCATCTGCTCCGAGTGGCCGTGGATCGCGATTCTCTCCAGTTTCTCTCACTCCTGAATATGAAGTGGAAGACGAATCTGAATTTAAGTTGGTCTCCACGGCAACTCCTCCATAGGGTAACAGGCCTCCTTTTTTGGCACCGAGTCAATTCTACTGATTATTATTGTCTCTCTGGAGTTTGTATTCCCCAGCTGACTCCAAACTTCATGAGAGCAGGGAACTGCATCTGTCATGTAGATGCCCACCACTCCTAACTTTCCCAACTCTCCACGTCTTTGTTCTGTGTAGTGGTGTTTGGCACTGCCACCCTGGGGTTCTGTTGGTCCCTGACTTTTTTTTATTTTTATAACATTGACAAATTGTTCTGATGCTTTCGCCCATATTTTTTAGAAATTAAATTTTCATTTATCAATGATAATATTAAAGCTGGGAAATTTTCTTGTGCCTTTTAAATGTCCTAAAAAGTACAGGGAATTTAATAAACCCATACTTCTATCTTCCTCCTTTCTTCCTACATTTCAGTTCTCTGCATGTTTTACTAATAAACACTGGACATTCCATTTGGTTCAGTAATAGTAGTGATTTTTTATGTTGTGAACATTAACTTTATTTTAAAACTAATGAAGTAATTATTCAATCAAATTTCAGTTGCTCATACTAATGTGCTTGCTCCATCAGTATCACTATTAATTCTGTATCTGCTGTGGTTTGGATGTGTTTTCTCCCCACACTGCTGCATTCATGCTCAGCGATCGATGCCCAATGTGCAGTCCTCAAGTGGGGAACCTTTAAGATGTAGAATCTGTTAACTGAGATTTTTGTCCCTCCTGGTCCCACAGCCGTTTGTCCCAAAGAAATACACAGAGGTCTACATTAATTACAAACTGGTTGGCCTGTCAGCTCAGGCTTCTTATTAACTCTTATATCTTACATCTTAGCCCAGAATTCTACTCTGCATTAGCCACACAGCTTGATACCTTTTATCAGCAAGGCATTTTCATCTTGCTTCTTCTGTGTCTGGGTGATAACAGCAGACTGCGTGTTTCCTCTTCCCAGAATTCTCCTGTTCCTGTCTCCCCACCTTTACTTCCTGCCTGGCAACTGAGCAATCAGCATTTTATTAAAATACAAGTGACAGGCTTGTATTTTAATACAATTGTATTAAAATTGTCCCACAACAAGGGTCTACAAACTTAGAAAGATAAAACCCTCATGCCCCTCTCATATGTAGATTCTGGCCTGTAGTGTGTGTGTGTGTGTGTGTGTGTGTGTGTGTGTGTGTGAATGGGGGTAAAGCCTGAGAAACTAGAAAAGAAACCAGGGGCCGGGCGGTGGTGGTGCACGCCTTTAATCCCAGCACTCGGGAGGCAGAGGCAGGCGGATCTTTGTGAGTTCAAGACCAGCCTGATCTACAAGAGCTAGTTCCAGGACAGGCTCCAAAGTCACAGAGCAACCCTGTCTCAAAAAACCAAAAAAAGAAAAGAAAAGAAAAGAAACCAGGAGGGTAACAAAAAGGTGAGGAGGAAGAAGGGAGTGTTCAGGAAGACTCACAGGACATGAGAGAGGAAATGAGACTTGGAGGATAAAGGAGAAGTTTAGGGTTAATAGAAGGGTGGGGGAGAAGAGGACTCTACTAAAAAACAATTTGTTCAAAAGTACCACAATGACATCTAACACTGTGAAACTTAATGTAAAACAAATAAATAACAAAAAACAAGTGAGTCTAATGGAAGAGAATGAGGTTATTGGAGTTCTGCTTTCAAGAGGGGTTAATTTATTCTGCTCTTCCTGGGGGCAGGGGTCTTCTCAGCACCTACATTGCAGCTCAAATGCCTTTGTAACTCCAGGCCCAGAGAATCTCATGCCTTCTCCTGGCCTTCAAGGGCACTGTACACATGTGATTTTCAGATATATAGGTAGATAAAATGCTTAAACACATTAGAATAAATCTTTAATACAGTTCTGTGGATGAACGAGTCCTCAGGAAAGTGTGCTGTTAGCGAACAGGGCCATTGCATGCATTCAACGTTTTCTGCAGTCATTTTCCTTCATGCTAGTCTATCATGTTACAGTCAAGCACAGTCTTCCCAGGAGCCAAACTAATGAGAACATCTGATTTGGAGCCATCCGATCCTAAACTCTGACTTAAGCAAGGCTTCTTTATAAAGTACCAGCTTCATACACCATTTTCTTGAATTTTAATTTTTGCTTTTGTTTTGCCACAGCAGAAGGCAGACTTAGTTTTGGACTGAGAACATCATCCTATCAATGCTTTAAACAGTTTTTTATTAAGGCAAAGTATGTGATATGTGTGTGGGAAATGTATAGTCCTTATATGTATCAGACTTTCCTGGTATTTTTTTGTGATCCTTCCATCATGGTGTTTTCTTCTCAAATGTGATGGTTATTCCTTTACATTTTGGCACTGGAAATCTTTTTTTAAAATTTCCCTGCAAATGAACTAATTTATATTTAGAAAAGTCTTAATTTTAATCTATGGGTAGCTATAAGATTTTTCTTTCATGTCTTTTGTGCTTGCCTTGCAAATGTAGGGACTGGAATTCAGTCCCCAGAAACCATATTTTAAAATGTGGGTATATTATTTGTTATTCCAGTATTAAGAAACAGAGATAGGCAGGTCCTTGGGGCTTGCTTTCTGGTCAGTCTAATTTACTTGGAGAACTCCAGGTCAGTGAGAGACCTTGCCTGAAGAATAAGATGAATAAAAATGACACACAAGATTGTTATCTGGTCTCTGTATACATATGCAAACAGATGTACACCCACTTGCCCATTCTTGTGTCTCCACATATACAGATGCACAACCACCCCTCACACACACTTCGGGGGTAGAGGCATGTTGTTCTATTCTTTTATCTGAGCATTTACACAATAAAACAAATATATGCTTTTGTTTTTCTATTATTTGTAAGTAAACTTACTGCTCCTACTACTTGTGCAATTTTTGCTTTCTTTATTCAACAATAGATCATGAAGGTCTTTCCCTGCTAGCTTAGGTTTCCTGGGAAACAGCAGCTGAGAGGGAGATTTCTTTGTGTGTGACTCATTGGCCCCTACTATTTGGAATAACATCTGTGGAAAGTAAAGGAAACATGCTTCATCAGAAAGACAAGACCAATTGCAATGCCGCCACCCAAAGGACTTGAGCCACCTTATGGAGAGGGTGGAGGCCTTCAGACTTATTTTATATGAACACAAGTAGTTCTTTATTCCTATTTCAAATTTAGGATGATTGTGAACTACTGGTAGGGAAGGGCCATGACTTCATACAAGACAATCCCTTAGCCAATGTCTGTTTGGGGACCTCAACATAAAGCCTCCTGTAAAGCTGGGGAAATCTCTCTTTCCTGAAGGGACACATAAAGAAGAGGACCCCAGCACCCAGCACCCACAAATCTCATGGTACAGGATTCAGACATGATAATTTTTATGATAGACTATTCATAAATAAATGAATATTAAGTCATTTTAGCTGAGTGTGGAACAGAGTATCAGTGAATATGACACTTGTGATCACTTGGGTGCCATAATACAATAAGAAAATATTATATGAATATTTTCAAATGTATCTAAAGATTTTGTTGAATGTTACAGTAGATTATCTTGATAAAGTCCTAGAATTATGCATTGATTCAGCCTCTATTTTGAATACAATGAAGACTTACTCATTCTAGAAACCAGTCTTAGTCACTTAGATTCTGTAGTTCTATCTCCTTTCAATTTCTCAAAGGGACCAGTTTAGGAATCTGCCCTCTACCAATATCTCCTGGCATGATTTCCATCTGTGACAGCTGACTAGCTTGACTCACCCCACTGGTCAACATGCTCTACACAGGCTGTAGGGATGCCAGGGGCGTCACCTATCAGTCGGTGTGACTCCGTGGACCTTTGCTACTCTGCTTTATTCACTAGAAAAGGCTGTAGACCTGCAGTCCCTTGCATTTTCTTTCTTCTTTGATCCATGCTGGACGGCTGAACAGACATATCTCAGACAGCTTACCTTCTTTTGCCTCTGAGGCACATTACTGCCTTCTTACCAATCCGTAGGTGATGTGCCACTTTTGCTGTTTCATTATTTTGTTAATGGACCCCTACTCTTACCTGGTTGACATACATGAACCTAAATTTTTCACCCTTAGACCTCATATAGATAATGGCCATCGTGATAGAAACAAACAGGATGTTTAAGACAAGAACCGTAGTAACATCTGCCAGTAAAACAAGGTTCCTCAGAGGGAACACAGTCATGGTTGACCACTCAGACACTAAGCTATCCATCATGATAAATAAAACCCCATCAAGAATATACTATAAAACAAAGAATATACTGTAAATACCCATAACTATCAGTAGTATCATCAGGAATAAAAAGACGGCAAGGATAGAAAAAAAAACAATAATCAAGACTTTTTCAACACTTAAGAAATCTTTCCCTTTGTTTTTGTTTGATATATTTTGAAGCCATCTCAGACTTTCTGTCGAGATTACCCTAAACATTGAAGTCTGTGTGTCTTAAATAAGGAGGGAGTTTTTTTATATTATCACCATGCTATCATCATACCTAGCAAACTTGACAAAAGATTGTTGGTATCAGAAAATATTCAAAGTTCTGACCTGGCTTCTCTGAGAATTTCTAAACGTGTCTTTTGCCTTGGTTTGCTGACCTCCCATGTTACTTTTCTTTCTCGTGAAAGTTCCTCTAGGCCAGAGTAGTCGCACACTCCTCCAGGCTTTTGCTTTATGATATCTCAGAAATGTCTGAACTCAGCTTTGCAGCCGTTTGTAGACAAGCTTGTCACCCTCCTCACCTGTACCTTCTATAAACACTTTTCTTTAAAGAATCACATAGATTTCAATTTACCACTTTGGGCTAATCCATCAGAGGTGAAGCTGTATGCCTCCCACTGGGCCACATCAAGAAGCAGAGCATCTGGATGGATGGTTTTGTTTTGAATGTCACTTTGGAGATGTTTCTGCACTGGCGAACACAATGGCTTTACTGCTGGAGCTCCTGCCAGTCCTAGCTTGCCCTTCACAGAGTCTCTTTTCTCTGAGGATGCCAGTCATTGCCCACCATCACTCAAATCAGCTCATATACGCAAAACTCCACTAACCCAAGTTTTCATGGTTAAGTAGTCCTTTTACTTATTATCTGGATCACTTTTCCAAGTTACAGAAGTCTCTTCGGTCCACTAAGATGCTGATTATGTTTTTTAAATATGTTATTTGTATTTGGTCTTTGTTAGTTTCTTGTATTGGGAGAGATTTTCATCAATTCCTTCTATAAAGTTCTCTTTTTTTTAAACTAAAGAAATGTATTGAATGATAACTATGATTTTTTTAAATTGCTTACCTAGCCAAAGATAAATCTTTATTCTTAGATTTGGGCTCCAATCTTACATAATGGATGGACATATGTGGCAGGGACAAGAGTTACAATTAGAAAGTAAATACAGTAGAATCAAATTATTCACAGGCTGAGGATTTCCAGTCCAGACAGACTGTGGGAATAGCTCTGGCTTCTGACTCCTCACCACCTAGACTGTGAGAGCTACAGGGGTTGGGGGAGGGTGAGGTGGGATAGAGGTGGGTTTGAGGTCACCCTATCCACCAGCCAGACTATTTCCTAATATTTATTTCTTTGTCATCAAAATTATGGAAGAAAGGGACTTAAACACAAGGTCTTTCTTATACCTTTTATAGTCCTTCAGTTTAGACAAGAAAATATTATTTGTGCAAATATGAGGTGATCTGTGAGCCATGTCTATGACTACAAGGCCATGCAGTGCTACAGTTAGAATATGTATCAAAAGAACAAAAGCATCTGGGGTACAGTAAGTTCTGCTGCTACCTTAGCCATTTAAACATCTTCTAAAGCATATACATCTTCATTCTTCCCATCTTTTTCCCATTCTGGGCTCTGCTGGACTATTTCAGATTCTGTCTCCATTACAGCAAAATGAACTTTCACTGTGGAACAGAGTCTTCTTAATTGCTTTATGTATTTCCATTCCTCACCAAGTCCAAAATCTTTAGCAGTTCTATTATTCTTTCCAAAAGACAGCATCCTCTGAGAGGGACCAGGAGGCTCACTTCTTTGGGTGAGTCCTCCCTGTCTCTTTCTCTGTAGTGTCTAAGCACCTGGTAGGTAATTCCCTCTTCACTAGCTTGTTTTTTGGCACTGGAGACCAAATTTCAAAACTAAAGTTTGCCAGAAAATGTTCTACAATTTATGTAAAACTAATAGCCCCAAACATCCTCTTATATAATATGAATTGTCTATTTCCAAAGAATTCAAGATGTGAATTCTTTTTTCATATTAATAATCAATACATGCTGTGAGCTAAGAGACAATTTTTTGTCTACCTATATCATGAGACATTTTGAACCATTCATGCGAGTGAGACACAGATCTCACCAGGATAAATTGACTTCCTACTCCCCTCTGTCTATCAGAACAGTGCCTAGAAAATATTCTGTTTTTGGGTCTTCGCTCTTCTGGGACCCATCCTATAAATTTCAACTCTGACACTGACTTCAAAAAGTTCCATCATTATATGACTTCATGATACAAATGTGATTGGTGGGTACACAAATCGAGAAGTTGTGTGGTCTGCCCACCCTGTGCTCAATCAAATCTGGGCATGCACAAACCCCCAAGGAGGAGATATTTGCAAGGAAGCCATTTAAAACTCCTGCTGAAGGGTGAACTTGAGAAGTGGAAATTGCATGGTCTTGGCATCAATCTTCCTTGTCTAATTCCAGCTTTGCTGAGTTTCTGCCTTCTTATTTATAGAGTGATAATAACAATATTGCTCTGGGTGTTACAGAAGAGCCACAAGTAAAGGCTCAACCAAATCTCCACAGTGTAGTAGCTTTCAAATTTCTCACTGGCAAATCATTTGTTTGAGTCTGTTTTCCCACTGTGAAACTGAGTCACAAGAGTCCCTACATAAATATAGGATGAAGATGTACTTTAGGACCCTGCATTACCATGCTGATGCTGTGACTAGCCTGTGAGGCAGGTATTTTATTATTGTTGTACAACTGAATGGAGACCCTCCATACACAACCTCTTCAGGGGCCACTCCAGCAAAGCGGTTCATTTCCTTTGTTGGGCAGATGCACAGAGACACACAAGGAGGGGGAGAGCTGTAGATGAAGCAGCTTCTGGTGCCATACTGGTCTGGAGGAACAGCAGGTGGTCTACATAGGATTGGGAATCTGATGTGGTTTGTTTGGGGAGCATATTTGGTCTTCCCTGGTTGTTCTGAGATGGGAGGCAACTGAGGCAGCTGGCACTTACTGTGCATGGCCTGTCGTGTGTATTAACTACAAAGGCTGAGGTTTGACTTCCTGGGTTGGTAGTCAGGGAGCTGGAGAATCAGCATTCCCCTGTTGCATTTAGTCTGGCCACACACAGTTTGTCTCTCACTCACTGTAATGCCTTGGGTTGTTTGTGCCTCAGTTCCCTGTGCTGTAATAGTAAGGATGACAGACTACGCTGGCAATGACATCAGACCTAGTATTTCAACCAGAGGACAGCAGCTGCTCCTGACTGATCTTGTCCTCCACTGCCTTTTCCTGCTGAATGTAGGAGCCACATCAAGTGGCTTTCCCCCCTCAGCCTTCCATCCCCTCATGAAGAAGGCAATTAGGAAAACAGCAACAACAAAACAAAAGCCAATTCTCTGACAGAGCCTTTACAGGAACCACGGAGAGAAAAGTTGTAAAGTGTCTGGCACAGACAAGACATACTGAATATGGATTTTATGGGTTTTTTTTTTGAGAGAACAAACATACACTTGGTAAAGAAAAGCTACATATGAATGTCCAAGAACTCGTGATTGGACATGTACTTGATAATTTTTGTCCCCATATCTTGCCGTTGCTGTTTATTTTTGACAAGGAGATTGGAGATATTTGCCTGGAACATCTTCTAGGCAGCTTTCCTTTGAGTAAGGAGCTTGGCTGTATCTACTCCCTACTAATTATAGGAAAGTGTCTGAAGCCTTGAGCGTTATTTCTCCAAATCATTTTCATTGAGCTTGCTATAGCTTCAAGTCCTTTCTGCTGTTTTCCTTCTCCTGACAGCCCCCGCAGTGGCATCTGTCTTCTATTTACGGAGCCAAGCCCATGGAGTGTTAGCTGGTCTGATTAATCAGAAATTGCCATAGAAGGATAGACTCTCTCCCTCCCATCCTTGAACACAACAGTGAAGTTTTTTATATTCAGCTCATGTCCCCCCAAATTAAACCATTTGGCCTTCACAGTCAGGGTATTTCAGGCCCATTCAGAAGCTGATACCATGCCTGATGGCATTCCTGGTAAAGTGTGGCTTCTTGAATTATGTGGGTGAGTGAATGACACAAACCCAATTTTGAAGAAGCATAGACCGAAGGAAGAGTTGCAATGAAAGTGCCTTTGAAGCAGCACTAGCTCAGAAGGTTAGAGACATCTGGGGAATGAAGGCTGAAATCCAGCATGTTGTTCAGAACAGAGACCTGCTTCTGGCACGGCACACACTGCCATGCACACTGTGGGTGGGCCGCAACCTTGGAGAGGACATTGTTCAGTCACTGGTTGTACACTGTTTTAAAGGAATAACCAATACAAGGTGTGCTGGTACAACTCCAGCCATCTCAAGAGCAGAATGCTTTTTCGCTATTAAGTATCCAACCAACCAGTGTTATGACTCCACAGTTGTAATTCATCAGAGCTTGGGGCATAGATTTAACTGAAGTTACTGTCAAAACTGCAGTCTTAGAGTCAAGACGTAGAGATCATGCCTCTGAGCCTCAGTCTCTTCAGTTCAGATGTTCCTCAACATCTTATACTCTCTGTCCTTAAGGTGACCAACCGGGTGGGATGCTGAGTTCAGATGTTCTCCCATACCTTGTCATCTCTACCCTTGTGGGGGCAGGGCAGGATGCTGAATGGGGAGGGGACTTTGAGTTGTGCCTGGCTGTGCACCTGAGGCTATTCAACAGTTTCTTAATCATCTCATTTATTGCTGTCTGTAGGATTTAGAGGCAGGGAATTGCCCAGGTTTTACTGTGAACAGCTCTCTAAGCCTGTGGCTGGTGGCACACTGGCCTTGAGGGATTGAACTAACCAACCATCAGGAATGGAAATAATGTGTTTTCTCTTTTGTGTTCTCTAATTCTCACCACAACCCAAAATTAGCTCTCCTCAATCATTCAGCAAACGAATGGCAGGATTTAAAGCTGGACCTAATTGTTTCCAAAGCAACTACATCTCATAACTACATCACATGGAACTGAGGAGTCTGAAAAGAGATACTCAGTCTGCTCAAAATCAAACAAAATCAAATCACTTAAACTCTTGGCTAAAGTAAGAGCAAAGAATTTTTATACCATAACAAGTTTTTGGTGTAAAAATTCGAATGCTTTGTTGTAAGGAGGATGCTTGTTTGTTTCTGGCTACTCAGCCCTGAAATAATCACAGAGAAACTGTATTATTTAAATCACTGCTTGGCTCATTAGCTCTAGCTCCTTATCAGCTATTTCTTACATATTAATTTAACCCATTTCTATTAATCTGTGTATTGCCATGTGGCTGTGGCTTACTGGCTAAAGTTTTGGCATCTGTCTCCAGCTGGGCTACATGGCTTCTCCCTGACTCTGCCCTTCTTTCTCCCAGCATTCACTTTAGTTTTCCCCCACCTAGCTCTGTTCCCCTATAGCTCTGCTATAGGTCCAAAGCAGTTCCTTTATTAACCAATGATATTTACAGTATACAGAGGGAAATCCCACATCACTTCCCCTTTTCTGTTTAAATAAAAAGAAAGGTTTTAACTTTCACATAATAAAATTACATATAATGAAAGAGGTATCAAGCAACAATTACAGTTACAATATTTATATCTACTTTATCTTTTATCATAACTAAGGAAAACTATAACTATAAATTCTTCAACTCCATCAAAGACTCCAGAAGGATGTAATATTAGCTAAGTAAGCAGGAAGTGCTGTGTAAGCAACTTTCAAAACTCTAGAATTGATAGAGACACCTCACTATCTAGACAGTCACCCAAAGTTCTTCAGTACCATTGGGGCATCCATCTTCAGCCTACAGATCCATAGTATCAAGCAGACTTTTCCACAAAGCAGGAAATTTCAAAGACAGTTCTACCTATATTGACAGTTTGTCAGTCACTTTCTTCTGTGTTCTGCAGAATGTTTAGTAGACTGATTCATAAAGCAGGAACCCTGAAGGATCATCTCACCATTAGGCAAATTCATCAGTCATTTTTCTGTGGGTCCTGCATGTCCACTTCATCAAGCAGTCCAGGTAAGAGCAATTTCTTGCCCAAATGACTATCAGACTCCAAGAGAAGCCTCTTCAGTGCCCATCTTCCTCTTGAAGTAGTTTGGTGCTACCAGGAGCAGATGTGTCTTATTGTTATGAA
>JAQHUG010000233.1:2793829-2812421 GCA_028555095.1 Dicrostonyx torquatus | reverse complement strand
AATGACCAGTGATTGCTATATTTTGTTAATTTAGTTTTTATTGTTAGTGATGTTAATTTGTCTGTTTTTCCCTTCTTTGGGATTTGCTGCTGTGAGATCAATTGTCTATGTTTTTGTTGATGTAATCAACTTCCTTGTGATGGAGTTTTTCTTCCTAGTACTTTGTGTAGGGCTGGATTTGTGGCTGGGTATTGGCTAAATCTGGTTTTGTCATGGAATATCTTGTTTTGTCCTTCTATGGTGATTGAAAGTTTTGCTTGGTATAATAGTCTGGGCTGGTATATGTGGTCCCTTAATGACTGCATAACACTTGACCAGGACCTTCTGGCTTTCATTGCCTCCATTGAGAAGTCAGGTATAATTCTGATTGGTCTGCCTTTATATGATTTTTGGCCTTTTTCCTTTGCAGCTCTTAATATTCTTTCTTTACTCTGTATGTTTAGTGTTTTGATTATCATGTGGCGAGGGACCTTTTTTTTTTTTTTTGGTCCAGTCTATTTGGTGTTCTGTAAGGTTCTTGTATCTTCATAGGCTTATATTTCTTTCAGATGGGAAAATTTTCTTCTATGATTTTGTTAAATATATTTTCTGTGTTTTTGAGTTGAACTTCTTCTCCTTCTTCTATACCTATTACTCTTAGGTTTGGTCTTTTCATGGTGTTCCATGTTTTCTGGATATTTTGTGTTAAGCTTTTGTTAGATTTAATGTTTTCTTTGACTGATGAGTCTATATCCTCTATTGTATCTTCAGCACTTGAGATTCTCTCTTCCATCTCTTGTAGTCTGCTGTTTATGCTTGCATTTGTGGTTCCTGATCATTTTTTCATGGTTTATGTTTCTATAATTCCCTTGGCTTGTGTTTTCTTTATTGTCTCTAGTTCAGTTTTCAAGTCTTGATAGTTTCTTTCATATGTTTGATTGATTTTCTTGGTTTTCTTTAAGGGATTTGTTGATGTCTTCCAATTTTTTGTTTGTGTTTTCCTCCATTTCTTTCAGGGAATTTTTCATTTCCTCTTTAAGGGCCTCAAACATTCTTCCGAAGTTATTTCTTGGATCATTTTTTTCTGCTTCATCTATAATTGGTTGTTTTTGTCTTAATTTTGTAGGGTCACTAGATTTTACTGATGTCATGCTGCTCTTGTGGTGTTGTGTGTCTTCTTCCCTTGTCTACCCATCTTTTTCTCTGATTGGTATAGTTGGGGCTGTCTGTGACTCTGGTGATCAGTCTTCCAGGTACCAGTGGATCCAAGGTTCAGATGGTTGCTCCTCGTGGTGCAGTCATTGCCACAGTTCCAGTCACCTCATTGGTCACTCTGTATTTCTGGAGGTCACTCAGCATCTCCCAGGGTTTGCCCCACTCTCATGGAGTTTGCTCTCTCAGGCCTGCACTGGCCAAGGTTGCTCGCTCAGACCTGTTTCTGTAAATGTCCCTGATCTGGATCTTCTCCTGCAGAGGTTCCTGGCTTGGGGTCAGTCCCACAAAATTCTCTGGCTCTGATCTTCTCCCTCAGAGGTCCCAGACTTGGGTATGCCCATACCTGCAGAGGTTTCTGGTTCCTGCTTATTGCCTTGGAGGTCCCAGACTCACACTTAAACCTGCAATGATCCTGGCTCAGGCTTAGTTCCTCGGAGGTCCCAGACTGACGCCTGGACCCGCAGGGTTTCTGGCTCAGGTCTGCTCCCTCAAAGGTCCCAGATGGACACACAGAGGTGTCTGGATCCTGCCTCTACCCTTGCAGGTCCCAGACTCGTGCCTGGACCCACAGAGGTCTCTGGCTCTGGCCCACTCCCTTAGCAGTTGTTCCCCTGTCTGCTTCTGTGGAGTTCGCTGTCTCAGGTCTGCTCTGGCCTAAGTCACTGTTCCAGTCCTGCTTCTGCAAATACCCCTGGTCTGGATGCGCTCCTGCTCCTGTGGAGTTCACCATCCCAGGCCTGCTCCAGCCCAGGTCACTGGCTTAGTACTTGAGAATTTAAGGTTTAAGTCTTGCCTGTGCTACTAGTGAGATAAGGTCAACCTGGACAATTTAATGACATCCTATCTCAAAATTAAACATGGAATGGGGATGGAGATGTATCTCAGTGCCAGAGTACCTAAGTGAACTAGGGTCAATTGCCCAATAACGTGATAAGAAAACAAACCTCATAGATGCTGAAATGTACCAAGGGTTCTGTGTAAGGGGGAATTGGAGAAATGTTGGTCAATGAGTACAATGTATCAGTTAGACAGGAGTAAACTCTTGTGATCTGTTGAACCACATGGACTACATTTAGTAACACTATTGCACTCTTTAGTTTTCTTCCTTATAATTTTAATTAATTATAACACTCATACTTAGAAAACTGCTGAGAGAAGGGATTTCTGGTGTTTTCACTCCAAAACATGTGGTAAAAGTATAATATAATGCAATGCCTATTTTAAGTTCCTGAATTTGTCTCTGCCACAATATATATATATATATATATATTTCAAAATAGAATTTTTAAAGTAAAGAAACAATGAAGGAATGGAATAGAAAAAAGGAAAAGTAATTTTTACAACTACTAAATAATTGGAAATGAACTAAAGAAGAACACATTTATTTTTAACTCTATTTATTACCTGAAAATGAACCCCAAAAGTACATATAATTTATTCTTAAAATTCTAATAAGGATAAATATTGGGCTGTTTTGATCAGCTAAATGACAAATCATTATCAAAATTGAGCAAAAAGCGGAGCCAATACAGAAGTTACTAAAAGTATAAAAGAAAGCAGTGATACTATTCAAACTAATATGAGAAAAAAAGATTAAAAGAGAATATCATGAACACTTTTAAGGATTATAGAAGATTGTGAACAAGTCTATGCCAAAAAGTAAAATTACTCTGGAGAAATGGACAATACACAGACTTCCAAAGAATACAGGAAAAACTGTGAGTGGATCTAAATGATCCAGTTCTAATAAACATTCTAAAGAGAACGCAATTTTATTTGTCATTTAAAGACTTCCCAAAAGCAAAGGCAAAGTCTATAGGATCTCTCTCATAGGTCATGATGCATAATCAAAGAAAAGGTGACTCCAGTTCCAGCACTGCTCCAAAGATAAGACAGGAATACTTCCCAACTCATTTCATTTATCTAGAATTGTACTGGTACACAACACAGATGCCATAAGAAGAAAATAAAATGACAATTGAGTATCCTTTACAGATTTAAATACAAAAACCTCAACAACATATGAGTATATCAAATTTGGTAGTGTATTAACAAGATCTTAGCTTGTGACAAAATGCTAATTCTTCCAATAACACAAGGACAATTGAACTTAAGAAGACCAATGTGATACACTACATTAGTAAAATAGAAAAATTCATTATAAAGAATTTGAAAAATACAGACTTATTGCATAAAAAAAGAAAAAAAACACTAAACAAATTAGAAACAAAGGAGCAAATCCTCATTTTAGATGACCTGATCTCATATAAAGAAATCTCTAAAGGAGAAATAATAATAACAAATTGAAGGTACTGGAAAGATGACTCAGTGGGTAGAACACTTGTCACATGATGTGGAGACCTGATTTCAATTTCCCTGAACTCACATGAAGCCAGACTCATCTGTACATATCTGGAGTCTTGGGCTTCTCCAATGAGACCAGAGACTAGAGAATCTTGGGAGACCCATGGGCCAGCTAGCCTGGCTTTGTCAGGAGCAAACAGTAGCAAGGACAGCAAGGGGGCAGGGATTGTTAGGGTTAAAGACAGACTGAAAAGAGAGCACAGTTGCCCCGTCTTTCACACTACTTTATCCCTACACTTCATCCTCCTATTTATGTTCCCCATCTCCATTTTCTACTAAATGAACACTACTACTGCTTTACTGTGTTTTTTGTTCTCTTTCTTCATACTCATACCCTCAATAATTAATACACTAGTATACATAATACTGTTGTTGCTCATTTACTCCCTAACATGACTAGGTACATAATGAGTGATTTGGTACATAAGGAGTTTTGCAGCTGAGTATTACTCTATTTTTATAGTTAGTCTACTTCTTGATAGTGACTGTTATTCAGATAGTATTCTACTCTTTTTTAATTTTGATTAATTCTTTGGAAATTTCACATAATACACCAGGTTCACTCTCTTTTTCCAGTCTTTCCATGTCAGTCCCCTGCCTCTGTGACCCCCTAAACACAAAATAAAAAAATTAATAAAAATAAAATCAAGTCCAATTTGTGACATCTATATATGTACTGGAGTATGATCAAACTCTCAGTGGCTTTCCCCTTAAACAGAACTGAGTCATTCCCCCCTGCACCCACGACAGAAGCCATCAACTGTGCAGAGCTAACATCAGCATCCTTATCACACTTTTTAAGAGTTCTCTTCTATTCTTAGGAGGAAGGATGGGGCTAGAGCCTGGTGCTCTGGTAAACAGTCAACAGAAAATGATTTGCTGAACCCACTACATCCTAGTCCATCCTGCACATTGCAAACATTTCCACTGGAAACGCTGACTAATGAAAAGGAAGTCAACTCATGGTCCAGCTCCAGATATGCACATCCCAAAGCAATAGCATGTGTACCACAAAAAGCCAAGATGACACATAGCATCCCAAAATGACCAATCTCACATTAACAGTGCCAAATGAGTGTCTTAGATAAAATTCCAGACAAAAGTTCCAAAGAATCATGAAGATATTAAAAGAAACCAAAGAGAAAAAAGTCCTAAAGACACAATCAAAGAGTTTAAGGAAATAAAAAAGTCAATGCCTGATATGAAAATGGAGTTTAATTAAGAAACAGATAGGGAAGAAGATACAAACTGAAATCTGGAAATATAATCTTAGTGAGTTACAAAAGTGTCTACAGAGAAATGCAGAATCCTGCCATCTCCAATGGATATTTTCTTTGTGTAGTCCCATCCCCCACATATTAAGCACAAACCTCAGTGAAAACTTGAAAACTCACCAATATAATAAATCAGGTAAAATACAGAATATGAGGGTTTAAAGACAAGATAGGGGAACTGGAGCATTCAGCCCGAGACAAAATAAATTATTAAGTACTTATGGACAGAATATGCGAGATGTTTGACACATCTTGGAAAGGTACAGTCTAAAACTGATGAACATTGAGTAGAACACCAAACATAGGGCCAGAAAAGACACTCCCATGCCACTTTATAATTAAGACACTAAATATTAAAGAAGAAGAAGCAATTGAAGCAGTATATTGAAAGTTGCAAGAAGGAAGACATGGAGTCATATATCATGAAAGACCCATCAAAATAAACAATGACTTCTCAGCAGAAACTTTAAAAGCCAGAAGAGATTAAAACAATGTACTTTAAGTTTTAAAAGACTCCAACTGCCAACTCAGGCTATTTTGTGCAACCGTCTGTCATGACTGAAGAAAAAAGAAAGAACTTTGCTCAATAAAAGCAGACTTAAGTAATTTATGACCACAAATCCTCCTTTATGGTGAATATTGGAAGAATTCTTCAGGTTGAAAAATAAACACATCCAAAAGGCTACAGAGAAAAAAAAACAAGAGGGTCTAGAAGGACAAACAAGGATTAGGAAAATACCAGACACTGCATCAGCAAAATGACTTCCAATAATAACTCTGAATATTAGTGGTCTTAATTCACCAATAAAAAGATACAGACCAGCCGGCTGGATCAAAAAGCAGGAGGAAGCTGTGTTCACAGCCGTGCCTTAGAGAGGCCAACACTGAGATAAATGACATTTCCTGCATAACAGCACAAGTGAGCCCTCAACTAAGTCGTGGAATCAACATAAATTATTCAGAGATGCCAATTCCTCTGACTAGAATCTCCTGTGAGACTCAAAGAAGCAGGGAGCTAGACACCCTAAATACTAAATCTTCAAAAACTGAGAAAAGAAATTATTTTCACCTGCTAAGTTTCAGAGTAATTTATCCCATGCTATTAGACAACTCGTAAGTCATTCCAGCTTCACTGTAGAAACGTCTGTCTTCAGAACTTGTCACATAGCAATGCATTCATCAATTAAAAGTGTGTGGCTTATATTCTAAAATTATTGGCCATTAATTTTCAGCCATATTCTTGTCACTGTCTCTCGTTATTTCCACAAATATCTAATCACCAACGGTCTCTGCCTCTGTTTGGGGCTTCAAGAACAGAGTGACAAAGAAGTGACAAAGTCCACACTTCATGCAGGGTTCAGACAGACTGCATACTCAGGGATGACATGTACTTGGTGATAAAGTCCATAGAAAAAGTAAATGGTTAGTCTGCATGAAGGTAACTAGTTGTGAGACTAAGACAGGAAGGTAACATCTCTACTATGTGGGTTGGAAGGCCTCTGTGAGGAATGGCACTGGAGTTGAGATCTGAGGCGGAAGAGTTTGCGATGAGAGCTCCATACAGTAAACACCAGGACGAGGCCCTCAGTTGGCAAAGCAGACCAGAAGGAGCTGTTCCTAGTAGCTACTATGTCAACTCTGTGACTCCTTCCCAGTGCTCCCAGGACCCTGGTGGTCAGGTGAGCAGCTGTCCCTTCCACGTGGCACCCATTCTGCTCAGGATCCTGGTGGTCAGGTGATCAGTTGTCCCGTCCACGTGGCACCCATTCCGCTCAGGGTCCTGGTGGTCAGATGAGCAGCTGTCCCTTCCACGTGGCACTCATTTCAGTCTTGCCACTCCTCTCCTGCTGCTTTCAACACTGCTCACCCTTTTTGAAAAGTAATAGAAGATACTCTTGCAAATTAATTTGTTGACATGTTGCATGGTCTAGGAAAAATGTGTTGGGTAATATTTGAGAAATTCTTCATTCTTCATAAGTGACAGTTTTTAATAAGCATGTCTTATCATCTCTGAGCCTTATCTACCAGTCTCTCCCCAATCTTAAGAAAGCCATGCCTTTGTGCTGCTTAGCTTATGTCTCGCAGCAATTAGTTTGGAGGACGATCATGCTTTACATTTCCCATTGTGGCACAAAAGTGGAGTCAATCACTGCTGTCAATTTGATGTCAGTACTGTGTGTACTGGGTGAGCTATGGAAAGCACTGTGACCCTTAAATAGGCAATGACATGCATGCAAGTCCTTCTGTTTCATACGACAGTATAAAGCCATTGAGGAGCTGGTTAATTTCTATTTCCTGTCCCCTGGACTCCCTACAACATAAATTATGATGCTGTATGTGTCACCAGATTGGTAATTGAAAAAACACTTGGCATCTTCCGATGGGGAGATAAATCTAGCTGAACACTGCTGAACTGCCCTTCCCAAAAAGCTCCTTGCTCCCGTCTGGCCCAGTTACAAACTGAGTCATGAAGTGTGATTTCTCCTTCTATGAAAAGACAGAGATTAATGAGTCAAAACTAATTGTTGCCACAAAGAGGACACTTTCCAGCTGGAAAGGAAGTCGAGACATAACGAGGATGCTAGTTGAACTGACTCTAAATCACATTGTCTTAAACCTAATGACTATCAGAGAGAATTCTGCAAAAATCTGAGGGGTGCTGACATACTGTGTGAAATGAGATATGTATTTTCTCTTGGTTTCCCTCAGGACATCTTTAAGTTCATTGTGTGTCCCTCTTGATCGGACTACAACAGAGCTGCATTTACTTATAGAGTGAATAAAAATAATCAGCAGTTCAATATAAAAACAACAATCTCATGATCTGAACAGTTTTCCTAAATGCAATATTTTTGAAATCATTAATCATAATAAGAAAACTGGTGAACTGTATTACATTCAAATTGAGGACCATTTCAAAAGATACTATTAAGGGAATTAAAGGGGAAATATACTCCCCCAAAGAATCAGATCTGGGACATAAAAAATTCTAAAAATCAAATTAAAATAAACAGACTTATAGAAATGTGAAGAAAAGATTAAATGGACACCCCAGAAATGATGGGCTTCCAAATGGCCAAGGGTGAAAATGTGCTGAACATTAAGTAGTCACTAGGTAAATACTCTCAAAATGTATTCTGAGACTTACCCTTTTATGGCTAACATGAAATAGCCAGAGGGTCTGATGTGCTGATGTTGAGGGTGCACTGCTGGGAAGAAAGTTATACTTCTTTTGAAAACTATCTATTAGTATCTATTGAACTGAGCATGTGAATACATTAAGAGCCAGCAATTTTTATTCCCAGATAAACACGAAAAGTGTGTATATAGTCAATAAGAAACCTATAGAAGAATTCAGAGTGACATCATTAATAATAGCTAAAAGTTGAAACCCAAATATTTATCAAGAGTTGATGATGAAACTCTGGTGTGCACAATGGAAAACCAGAGAACACAGAAACAGAAGCAACTACAACAAACCAATAATAACCTCACAGATATTGAACAGAGTAGAAAAACTGAGTACAAAAGACGACAAATTCTGTGGTTCCATCTGTAAAAGATGTTGAAAAGGGCAAGGCTGACTGATAGCATAGAAGGGGTTGTAGTTGAAGAAAAACTAGAGACTAAAAGAGGATTCTAAGTCTCTGAGTATTTTGGTAATATCCTGTTGCTTGATTTGGGTGCTGGTGACTCTCTTGGCAAGGGTTCTTCAGGAGATGAATTTATGATTGACATCCTTTTCTGCATGAATTCTATACTTTGAAACTTTTACTAAAATGCTGGAGAGATGGCTCAGTGTTTAAGGGCACTTGCTGCTCTTGAAGAGGAGCCGGGTTCTGTTCCCAACATCCATACCGCAGTTATTCATAACCCAGTTCCAGGGGCTGTGATGTTCTTCTCTGGCCTCTGCTTGTGATATGTCCACATACTCACAGGCACATACACAGGCACACACACACATACACAAGGAAAGCAAACCATTTTTTAAATTTTCTCAGTCTAGAGACATAGCTCAGCAGGTGGAGAGCTTGTCTATCATGCCTGCGGCCCTGGGATTGCTCACCTAGCACAAGATAAACTGGACATGGCAGCACTGGATATCATCCTTGCAGCCTGGAAGAGGAGCAGGAGGATCAAAGTTTCAAGATCATTTTTTAGCTTCCTAGGAAGTTTGAAGCCAGCCTGGGCTACAAGAGACCCTGTCTCAAAAAAAAAAATACAAACAAGCAACAACAACAATAAAAAACCTCTGTGAAAAGAAAGGATGACCAAAATATTATATATTATGTAATATAGGACTATTACTATCATAATAGTCTTGAAAACATTAGGCTAGCAGATCATATGGCTCCATTTCTATGAAGTGTCCAGAATGAGCAGATCTGGATGGAAAACAGATTAGTGGTTGCCACAAATGACAGGGTAGAAAAATTAGAGCGATGGTAATGGCAATAAGATTTCCTTTCGGAGTGATGAAAACGGTGGTGGTGTGTGCTGTTGATATTCTAAAAACCATCAAATTGTACTTATAAAAGATATGACTCATATGATGCCTAAATTGTAACTTAATTTATAAAATATCAGGGTTTTTTCCTGTTACTCTTTACTCTTAGCTCTTTGGGGGTCACCGTCCAGCTCCCAAATAAATACATGGAAACTTATTACTTTTTATGAATACTCAGCCATAGCTTGATTTGTTTCTGGCCAGTTTTTCTTAAACTTTCCCACCTACTCCTTGCCTCTGGGCTTTATCTTTCTATATTCCATATGCCTTTCTTCTTACTCTGTGACTTACTGTTTAGCTAGGTGGCTGGCCCCTGGTGTCCTCTCTCCTTCTTCTTCTCTTGCTCCTTCCTCTTCTCTTTTTTCTCCTCCTATTTATTCTCTCTGCCTGTCAGTCACACATACCCCTCTCCTACCTAACTATTGGCCATTCAGCTCTTTATTAGACCAATCAGGTGTTTTAGACAGGCAAAGTACAGTTTCATATAGTTAATCAAATGCAATATAAAAGAATGCAACACATCTTCATATCATGAAACAAATGTTCCACAGAATAAATAAATGTAACATATCTTTAACTAATATTCCACAACAGTAAAAGTCTTAGTGCTAGAGTATTTGCATTCAAGGGCTTTTCTTTTCACAACACCAAGACATGGATTCTTTATATGTTAGGCTACCTAGATCATATGAACTAGATAGTACAGGTTTATTGCATATCCTGTGTCAATAATCATCACCTTTTCACTGAGCATGGTTTGTCATCTAAATCTTTGAAGACCAGCAGTGAGTAAACACTTTCAAACATACTAAGCCAGTATTGTTTGGGTAAGCCAATTTTTATATACATTATATAATATTAAAGCTCTGATGTTTTTAATAGTGTCCAAAAATTCATGTCTATTTCAGAATACTTGTCTACAATAGGTCATTCATTGGGAAAAAGCTAATATGCGTCTTGTTAACGGACATGAATCAAGGATCTTAAGGTTGTTCATGTTCTCACACCTAGTAATTCATTTGTGCTGTTTAGTCAGGAAAATTCAAAGTGGGTGCTTTATCCCTGTGAAACAAAAGTGCAAAGACAAGAGAGAAAGTATCTCCATACAGATACTCACTGAACACAGATATGACCGTAGGCACAGAATCTGGGGTGTCGGCTTTCCTCTTTCTCAAAAATCAAAGTGCAAAGGACAAGAGAGGAAGTATCTCCATACAGATACTCACTGAACACAGATATGACCGTAGGCACAGAATCTGGGGTGTTGGCTTCCCTCTTTCTCAAAATCTTCCTGGAGAACAGAGATACTGATAATGTATCTGATAATGTATAAAGTACTGATAATGGGATATTATAAAACTCAGTCAATCTAGCAAAGACTAGATTGCTCTGTTGCTCATCTTAAGGCACTTTCCTCTGTCATTCTTTTTCTTCTCTCACCTCTCCTCATCTTTCTTTACTTATCCTTGGTGTCAGAGCCTGACTCTGGATAAAATCTTTAGACAGAACACTGATCTGTGCATGGCCTTGACCAATGGAAATCAACTGAGCGGTTCTGATCTGGAAACCTCTCTCTAAATGGCATGGGGCTGTATAAAAAGGTGTTGAAAGTAGGACAGTAGAAGCTATTGGGTTGTTAAAACAAGGCCACCCTCACTCACTTGCCCCACCAAGTTCTCTGCAAAATGTCTACTTTTTCCTGTAGGCACGCAATCATACAAAAAGGAGGGGTGAGGAAGAAAAACTGGGCCACCTTGCCTCTCCTTGATTAGCTTCCAATTTTTTGAAGAGGAACATGGCAAGCCAGAACAGGTGTTTTTCCTTTAGTGGCACTCCACAGAATTAGCTACTGTCTTAATGTAGCAGAAGATGGCTTCCATTTAGAATCTGTATTCTATAACCCATTCTTTCTGTCTTAAAATCCAAAGAGTTTCAGACATCACAGGAAACATCTATAAGGATACATAATAACACTTAAAATGATTTCCTCTTAGAAAAAGTAGCAGAGACTTGTCACTCCTGACCCTAAATCTTGTTCCCCAGAGCAATCATTCACGATAACTTCAATACTTTTACACTTGTATAGAAGACTTGTATAGGTAGACATGCTTAAGTACAATAGAGTGATTGTTCTCAAACTTTAGATCACTTGGCCCTAAGAGGCTTGTCTAAAGTGCAAATAGAGCACGGAGCACTGGTTTTGAGGTTTGACAGACATAATGATGGGATGTTTTGCAGACCAGTTTCCCAGCTGCCGAAGTAGCTGCCTATTTCTTATTTCCTGGGATACATGTCTTGTGCTTTCTTTCCTATAATGAGCAGGGTTGGTTTTCATAATCAGCAGAATATGGAAGATGCAGTGAGTGTCACTTCTAATCAATAACTTCTAGATCATAAAAGTTATTGAAGTTTCTATGTTATGTGCCCTTGGACCTGTCTCTGGACAAACAAAGTCAGCTGTCATGCCCTGGGGACACTCAGGAATTTTATAGATTCCTACTGAAAGAAACTGAGGTTTCCCACCAACAGTAAACACAGGTTGTCAGTCTTAAGAATGAGCCATGTAGGAGGCTGTTCCTGGGCCCCAGACAATCCCATGGTTGAAGGGAAAACCAGTAAAACAAAGGTGTGCAAAGGACAGGATAGGAAGTATGGAGACAGGTGCTCACTGAACACAGATATGGCTGTCTTAGGAGTGTTTTTTTTCTTTGTTTTTTTGTTTTTTTCTTACTTCTTTTTTTTATTGTTAAAAGAAAAATTTACATTTACTCCCCTTGTTCCCGGCCCTCCCGCTCCCCCACTACCCCCACTGCCCTCCCCCTGCTTCCTTAAGATGGGGCAGGATACCCTGCCCTGTGGGAAGCCCAAGGCCCTCCCCCCTCCATCTCGGTCTAAGAAGATGTGCATCCATATAGAATAAGTTCCCAAAGAGCCAATACATGCAGAAGAGATAGGACCCAGTGCCATTATCATTGGCTTCTCAGTCAGTCCCCATTGGCAGTCACATTCAGAGAGTCCAGTTAGGTCACATGCTTATTCCGTCCTGGTCCAGCTGGATTTGATGAGCTCCCAATAGATAAGCACACTGTCTCTGTTGGTGGGCCAGTCCCTCATGGACCTGACTTTCTTGCTCCTCTTCTCCCTCCTTCTGCTCTTCCACTGGACCTTGGTAGCTCAGTCTCTTGGTCTGATAGGAGTGGTTTTCAGCTTCCCCTACATTGCTGATCCACAGAAACTGTGAAATAGCAAATGTGGCCATTTGTGGGAGTGTAATATTATAACCCATGAAAACACTACTCTGAAACATATCAGTGGTCCTGCAGGCTGCTCTTTCAAAACAGTCCAATGCCTCACACTGGAACACAGATTGACACTGCAGATGGTAAAAGGCAGCATCCAATACTATAAAAGGCTGAAGCTTCACTTGCAAATGTTAAGAGTACTAAACATTAACACTCTAGAGAGATGACTTCTTGCTTCTACTATCCATGCTATAGTTAGACACAGGTCTCCTCATAACACTCAATGGTTTTCTTCATTTTATGAAAAAAAAATTGTTTGGGATTCTCAGGATGCACCCCAGGGCCTCCTACATGCTCAGCAAGTTCTGTATCCCTGGGCTATACCCATTATACAAGTTTGTTTTTAAGTCAACAACAGGGTAAACACATTTACATGAGTAATTCACTACACACTGCATCTCTAACCTGATCTCTGTCTTATATATGAGAGGACTGGGGTTCAGAGACATCTGTATTTTTTTAGACACAGCTTTTGTTATTGGTTTTGATTTACTACTGTGTCCACAGACCTCAGTGGGAGTTGGCATAAGTCATTCTCCACTGGAATACTCTCTATGCGTAAAGCAATCACATGGATGAGAATCAGTTTCAAATAGTTGCTGGGTGCCAGGCACAATGATGAATTTGGTAAAGTTTTTGGTGGAGCAGTGAACATGGACTGTGCTTCTGCAAAGCACATAGATTAGTTTTTAATAGTTTGTCATGTAACACTGAAGTGGAAAGGCAGTGACTCCATATTTTAATGGCTTTTGTCTTTTTGTCTTTTCTTAAGAGAGAAAGAACACGGACTCAGATGGGGGAGGAATCTAGAAAGAGTTGGGGGAATGACATAATATAACAAAAAGGTATGAAATTCTCAAAGAATAAATAAAACTGAAAATATAAAAGGTTGAAGAGTGAATGGGGACATAATTTAGTAAGAAGGCACCCTTGAGCAGGAAAAATTGTCAAAAACCAAATTAACCAAATTACCAATTTTACCAAATTACCAATAATTACCAAAATTAACCAATTAACCAAAAATTAAATCAAAAAGATAAAATTCATTTAAATGACACAAAATAAAAAGCATTTTAAATTTGAAATAGTAAAAACAATCATGACGATGATGAAAGTCACAAGAAAACAAGCTACTGTTTTCCATGGACACTTTTGAGCATGAATGGTTCTTTGTGATCCTCCACACTGAGTGCTGAGGTCAAGGCTACAGCACAGCCACTTTACCAGAACTTAAAGGTGGTCCTGCAAGTGGAGAGCCTAAACCAGTAGCTTCCTCCCGTGCTCTCTACTCCCTACATTGCCAAACATCTCCGTGTATGGCTTGCTATTTCCTCTGAGGCCCTTCTACGGCTAGGATTTGGTTTGTCTGCAAAGGTCTGTAGACTGAGAGCTTGCTCTCTGTGGTGGTGTGGAAAGGAAGCACCTTTAAGAGGTGGTGAAATTACTGGGCACGAGCGAGAGCAGATCACAAAATACACAACGAAACCCATATTAAGGAAAATGACACGTGTGCAAGCCTGAGGAAGTTGACTCAGGAGGAGAGCTTGGAGCGGGTGTGTCCAGCTTTTAAAGTCTGCCTAATGCATAGGAGCTTATGTAGCTGTACCATGAGTAGATCACATGACCATGCTGCAGGCAGGTCATGTAGGGCTTGAGGGCCCCGGATTCCTATGTAAAGTGCCTGAGCGCTTGATGGCACATGGGTGGCCCTGGAACCCAGAATTGCTAGTGCTTCGGGTATTAGACATTTTGCGAAGTTCCGGGTGATGGAAACGTTAATAGGTGGGACCTGTGACCCTGTACTTTCCGACTTGATATAACTTAGCACAGTCAGGGTCCACAACCTTATTTTACATAGTAGAAGGGGACATTTCAGCCCCTCCACTGGTTGATGTGAGTCTGCAACGACCAGGCTTGACAATTTCTGTCTTGGTTAACACATGTTTTATTCAAAGAAAGACGGAGACAGAGTGAAAGGCTTTAGGCCAAGAGGCTATTTAATAATCCATGTCAATCCCTCCCTGCCTCTATACCGCTGCAATGGAGCAGAGCAAGCCATACGTTATTTTTATTAATACAGCAGAATTCCAGTCAAGGGACCGCAGGCCATGGCCTGGGAACCTTTTCTCTCAGTAATCTGATTAGATGCTCAATCTTCTGTTGCTATCTTGATCCTGGCCAGCACTGAGATGCATGGTATTTCAGGGCTCTTGAGAGACACAGTGGGGCTTTCCTTGCTTCGAGGCATTTTGAGCTTAGCACGCTGAAAACTGACAGTTCTGGAGGGGTTTACCAAGGTGGGAAGGAAGATGTGTCTGCAGAGACTGCTGGCAGCAAGCTCTGACTCTGGCATTCCTGGGGAAATCACTGGTGCTTGTGTGAAAGCAACTTCAAGTGGATGCCTCGCTGACAGTAATCAAATTTAAAATTAGCCCTAATGCGCCTTCATCAAGGAAGACTTAATTGCCGAGCCCAATCAGTACGCAAAATACTCCAATGACAATTTTGCTGACAGTGTAATTCTAAACAAACTGGAGGATTTCAACACATGGGTAAAATCATGTCTTTGGAAGGAAGCATTGAGTTTTTGGTGTCACATAAGCCTGTCTCCATTTAAACCCACCTCCTCCTGCTCTAGGTTCTGCTTTATAGATGGTCTGTCGTGAGCTATTTCTACCTCCCGGTGGTATCTTTCTGGGTGGACATACCATTGTAGCTGAAGGGACTCTGGCATTTACCTGCTGTGTCTTGGAACACCTGGGCAAGCACTCACCTTCTCTGAGTGCCAGATTCCCCACTTTTAATGAAAGGGAAAGGTTGACCTTCAGAGGTTGTCAAAAGCACTAAGTTAGAAGTTAAGCTCCATCTGTCCTTCCTGTCTTTCCAGACCCAGAGACAGCTGTGTCTCTGAGCTCTAACATTCTCAAACATGTTGCCGAAATGCCTATGATTTGCATGGCTTACCTGTCTAGTTTAGTGGCTCTCAACTTGAGGTGATTTTTGTCTCCACAGGGACAAGGACAAATGTGGGGAGCTACTTTTTCACAACTAGGGAAAAGGAGGCAATATTATTGGCATGATGGGTGGGTAGAGAGCCTGGATGCTGTCAAACACCCTCAAAGTACTGGTCATCCTCCTCATCAGTGTTACCTGGTCATAATGAGCATCAGTGCTGAAGCTGAGAAACTTCTCCTGAAGCGGCCGAACACTGTAATCCCCATGTTCCCTGAATTAAGGCACATGCTTTCTATAGTTCCCTTTTTTGTTTTTCAGTTGGTTCGTTTGTTTTGTTTTTCTGTTTGTTTTTATTGTTGTTTTTGAGACAACACAGGATAGTCTCAACATCATCATTTTAATGCCTCCATTTCCTCAATTGATGGGATTGCAGGAATGCACCACCCTGTCCAATTTATCTTCCATTCTGTAAGGAGGGTCTTTCTTTCTTTCTTTCTTTCTTTCTTTCTTTCTTTCTTTCTTTCTTTCTTTCTTCCTTCCTTCCTTCCTTTTTAAAGAAGGTTGTGGAGAAATAAATGGGATTGCAATGAGCACGCCTTATCAAGTGTCTTATCCTCTTTTCTGTTTTTGTTGTACAATATTCTGACAAAGCAACTGGAGAAAGAGAAGGGTTATTTGGCTCACAGTTCCAGATTACAGTCCATCATGGCAGGAAGGCCATGGTAACAGGGACTTGAGAGAACTGTCACATTCTATCCATGGTCAAGAGTAGAGAGGAATGGGTTAACTCATGCAGACCAGTGCTCAGCTCTTCCTTCTCATTCAGTCCAGAGTCCAGCCCATGAAATGGTGTGGCCCAAATTCTAGGTGAGTCTTCCCGCC
The DNA here is from genome assembly GCA_028555095.1 of Dicrostonyx torquatus. NCBI lineage: Eukaryota > Metazoa > Chordata > Mammalia > Rodentia > Cricetidae > Dicrostonyx > Dicrostonyx torquatus. Next base: position 2,795,943 of record JAQHUG010000233.1, on the reverse strand, counting down.
TAATTAACCTGATTAAGAAAACCCCTCACAACTATGCCCATAAACCGACCTAACCTGAGCAATTCCTCATTAAAACTCCCTCCCCAGGTAATTTTTTATGTGTCAAGTGGAAAATCAGAATGAACCATTAAGGAAGCATAAAGGAGATAGATATAAATTCAGTCTCAATTCAGGTTTCTAAACCCACTCCTTCTTCCCTTTCTACCTCAAATGGAGGTACGCCCTACAGCATCTCAGCTCCTTTTGGTTCGAAGCATTTCAGTCAGCTTCCCCTCATGGAATAGATGGGCTACTCTTTTTATGTGTTAGTACTTGGCATTAAAACACGAGACATGTTGCATGTGAAGGTGTGACCTGTAAGGAAGTTTTCAGAAGAGCCTGGTGAAAAGAGATCTGGAGGGAGATCACTGGGTCGTTACTGTGACCCCAGGACATTTGGTTAAACAGGGCAGTTGTGTGACTTACCCTTCCTGGGGGATGCATTTAAGTTGGTGATACAAAATGTGTAAATATAGGCTATATTCTCAATCTTATATGTCAGTGTGGGGAATATAAGAAAATATCAGTGATAGTTATCATCTTGATTGCAAGTAATTCTTCTGTGGTATATGTATTTAGATTCTCAAAATTTTTGAGTTTTTTTAAATGCATATTAAGATGCAATAGGGATTATTTTGAAAAGAATTAATGAGTCATCTTTTTCATAACTTCTTGGATCTCACATTTTGAAAATTTCTCCTCAAAAGTGGCAAGTTAAGTGTTGGCAAGCTGCTTCTAGGAGATAAATTGCTCTCCTGCCTCCCCAGCTGGGAACCACATCTGGGTAGCAGTTGCTTCGATAATGACTTTATTTGTGATAGATGGAGTCTTGCTTTACAGATGCTGAAATAACTTGGTCCAAATCAAACTGCGCGTTTGACTGTTTATGTCTCCTTTCTCCTCTAACAGCAGGTGCCAGGATAGGTGGCTGTGGGACAAGGGAGGAGAGTGACAGGTCTCTGTTTTCCTCTTCATGCAGGCAACGTCAGTCAGCCATGGGCTCCTGGAGAGCCCGCTGTATGGATGACCAACCTACAGCAGCAACATACCCAGCAGCACGTGTGGCTGAGTGCGAGGCCTGCTCCCACCCCTTGTGCTTTTTCACTTTGTGTTTTGCCATGGTAACATGAAAATCTAGTCCAGAGAAAGACTGTTCTCACCTGGACCAGAGCTGCTAGTTTGCGATCGAGGAAATGCAGGGAAGCAGTTAAGAACACTGTACATTCTTTGTCACAGGGGAGTGATTAGACAGCATTTACTCTATTTTGAAATTATGATGTCTATATCTACCTCTATCTATCTATCATCTATCTATCATCTATCTATCTGCCTATCTATCATCTATCAATCTCATCTATCCATCTACCTATCAATCACCTATGAGTATTTTATTTTTAACCATGTGTATATGTGTGTGAGTATTCTACCTATCAATCACCTATGAGTATTTTATTTTTAACCATGTGTATATGTGTGTAAGTATGTGCAGATGGGGATGAATTCAGGTGCACAAGGATGCCAGAGGCATCAGAGACCCTTGGGGTTGGAGGCCCAGGCAATTGTGAACCACCTGACACATGTACTCTGCAAGAGCCATGTGTGCTTGTAACAGTTTATAAACAGACATATAGCTTTGAATCTAACTCACTAAGAAAGCATTCCCTGAAGTTCTCAGAGACTACAGTGATCCCAGAGACAATGGAGAGGTAGCTAAAAAGTTACTCAGGATTGACAGAAGAACCAGGAAGAGCTGGGAGAGCAGGATATAGCAGGATTTACAGGAGAACAATGAGAAAATTCACTTAAAATTTCTGACCAGTAGAAGACATTATGAAACATAACAATGGATAAAAATGTTCGGAGGACTGATCCAACTGGACACATCCCAGGTCAGAGGGTGAGCAGATGCGGCATGGAGCCAAGGGGTCTTGATTGGATTCTTTTTCTCTTCCAATTTAAGAATTAGGGATGTGGGGTTAGTGAAGATCTTCTCCCATTCAGTAGGATGCCTTTTTTGTCTTAATGACTGTGTCCTTTGCTTTACAGAAGCTTCTCAGTTTCAGGAGGTCCCATTT